>BMAW01002213.1:18690-106224 GCA_019974015.1 Nephila pilipes | reverse complement strand
CGCCGAGAATGTGAGCCGGCAGTTGAAAAAGCGAACCGGTCAAGTGTTAAATTAAATTTTTGTAAAGAAGTGAATTAATCTACTTCCGCAACAATCATATACAAGGAGTAGTTTTAATCTCAACTTCTGATACCTTTTCCCAATTTGTTTCGGCCGATGAGCTAATTAGCTGTACTTTGTTGATTGTCTTTCCTTTTAAATATTATTAATAAATTGTTTTTTTTCTTCAGAGTGCTTATGTAATCATTTAATCTTTCTGATATAATAATTGTGTGTAACAGACTACAAGACTGAAAAAATTCCAATATTTATACGATTTTATAATTATACTATTTTAATTTATTCATTTTTTCATATATAAAATGTACTCCATATATCGTTCCTTAAACTGTAATGATAAATGGATTTTTTAAAAATTTATATATATTTTTTAAATATTTCTAACTTTATCGGACATAGCATGTTAATCGGATATCTGTGTTACAACCTCATTAAATTGCACCTCTCACTTTATAATCTGTTTCTGAATATGAAAATCTTGAATTGGGTACCGCTCCATGACTTTATACGAAGAGAGCTTTTTTAAAGTATACATATAAGTATTCTTAATGTTATCCTTGGTAGAATTTAAAAGTTTCTTCGTGTAAAATAAAAACTAAACTCGGAATGCTCTTTAAGATAGGAAAATACCCAAGTTTTCATGAAATTTCTTATGGGTATAACATATATATCAGGTTATAATAATGTGCCCTAAAAATTGATAGCTGTTATACAAAAACACATTTTTAATTTTAATACATATGTATGAGATTTAATTGAAAAGCAATATTTTCACTGCAATGACTTTTAATATTTAGATATAAAATATTATATACCGATTAAATATATCCTCAAAATATTAATTTGATTTGTAATTCTGTTATATAAGGTCCCTGAAATTTTGTATCGCAAACCTTTACAATTCTTTTGTACAATGAAAGCGACATGTATCTGGCATAAAATTTTCATTCACTTTTCGAAGTACCCCCCCCCTTTTTTTTTCATTGAATTATGCTAACAATTGATAAGTCAGGCAAAATCCTCAGAGAAGGATTCCGATGGTTGTGTTCGGAGTCAAGATTTAATGACAGCTTTTGATTCAACTTTAGAAATACAGTCACGTTCCCTAAAAATTATCTTTTACCTTTGGGAAGAGTGGAAAGTCGCAAAGTGCGAGATTGAGTTCAGTGATGCTTCGCTATATCAACCTCATCTTCATATGTGTGAGTCGCCATATTTTTTTAGTTCAAAGAATACCAAAGACATCATTAAATAAAGAAGTCAAATGCACTTAGGTACAGAAAAAAAATGGGAACATTGGGTTACAAATTAAACGAAGGTATAGCTACTGAGGCATTACTTTTCAAATAAACATGGTATAAACATAATTTTGTATTGCAGTAATATATGGAATGAAATCTGGAACATATTCCTTAAGAGATAATTGTAATTTATTCAAATAGAATTTAAATTATTTTTCTCTTTGCATGCTATTGAAATCTGAATACGACAATATTGCATACGATAATAAAGCAATGACACAGAATTGAGTTTTCGAATACCATATTAAAAAATGATTTTTTTCATATCTTTAAAAGTTTTAAATATACAAGATTATGATACAGAATAAATAAATAAAACAATTAATTGCGTTAATTATGAAACAGCGTGAAAATGTTACGTAAGAAGTCACCCAATTGGAAATAAATTATCAGCAGTTCTTTATTCCCCCCCCCCCCCAGTAGTAAAAAGATGATAATATTGAAATTTGCAATCCTGTTGTATTTTTTCAATAGATGGCAGCACAACACACGAAGGTCAAATTCCTATTTAAAATTGTGCTCTCAAATTTTACGAATATATATGATGCGTAAAATAACTATTAAAAAGCGCAAGTTCCTTGCCTCATTTGTAATATTATTTGAAAGGTTTGTATTTTCAAATTACTCTTCTGAAACATTCAGTTTAAAAATAAGTATTAAAAAATAGAAAAACCTTGCTGTCATGTACATATGTATAAAATTTAATTTGGGTACAGGGCGATATAATCAAATAATGAAGAAATAGCATTCAGAAAGAAATGATTTTCATCTAATACACTATTTATGTTTGATTTTATTTAAGAGATGGCAACCCGAGACTTTTATTTAAAAAGATGTCAAATTAAATAATATATTTCAGAATTTATTGAATTTTACAGACATCCAATTTAAAGTTAAATAAACAGGAGAAATAAATTGACAATGATAATACAAATTGAAATCACTATCAGGAATAATGCATTCTTATTAAATCTGGAATATTTGGAATTCTGCAAAATTCTGGAGTATTTGCAAGATATTTTGAGCCTTTATATACAACTTCAAAATCGTGTATAAATATATCGTGCTTCCATCTGTTATTCAAGAAAGTAGCTAAGTATTTAATATATAAGTGCATATTTTTAGGTTTCAATTTTGCTTTCATGTGATTATTTTTCAATTTTCCTTTTATAACATCATTGTACAGTCCTGTCATATCTATATTTGTATTAGTCTTTTTATTTACAAAGCAGAACGAATGAAATCTCGCTTTAGTAAAATAGTTACTTGTTAAAAAATATTTCCTAAATATTTTTATTTCCAAGTATTTAGAACTTACTTTGAAAACAATTAACCAAAAAACTTATGTTACTTCATACATATCAAATATTTAATAAGGAGTATGGATACCACAGAAGTGCGAAGAGAGGTTTTGGACGAGAAAAAGTACGACATTTTACCCTCAGGTTTATACATCTTACATTTATATTTCTTATACATGCCTATTATAATTTACTATTAAAAAGACGCCAAGTTAAGTAATATTTTTCAGAATTTATTGCATTTTACAGACATCCAATTTAAAATTAAATAAACAGGTGAAATAAATTGACAAAGATAAATCATTGTCAATTTATTTCTCCTCTTTCTATCAATTTATTTTTGCTGTCATTACACATGAAAATACCAAATCACAATGTATGTTCTTATCCAAATTAAATGATAGTAGCTTTTATATATATTGACAAAAAAAACTTCTTGTAGTTCCTAATATATATAATTATTTTTGAAATAATAATTAGTAGTTAAGTACTGGCATTTAAAATAGAATGAAAGTGAAGCATATAATAAACCTTTTGTGCCTAGCGTCCTTTTAAGAGGACGCTTTCATAATTAGCTCTAAATCGCGGAATTTTATTTTTTCCCATCCAAATAGCATAATTCTATGACAAAGTCTTATATTTGTTATCATTCAGCAGATGGCAGCACATCATCCATATTCTATTTCTGTTTTGAAACTAAATTCAAAATTAGTCGTCCTTTAGCTTTTGAAAAGGGCGTCTCGCCGAAAGGAAGATTATTTTATTGTTTTTCAATGCTGCGAAATTATTGTATGCTATAATCATAGTCCATCTTCATTTCTAAAATATGTATATTTAAAAATCTTTAAATTTGACATTTAACACTGTTATATTTTCTAGTGCGTAGCCTTCTATATATAGGATGCTAGGCAAGAAAGGGTATAAGTTTTTTTGACCTGTTAAGTTATACGAATGCGTTTTTTTTTTTTTTTTTTTTTTTTCAATTTATGATCGTTTCAAGCCATAATGATAAGTAATTGTTACTTATATTCAAAAAAAATTATTTTGGAAATAATGTTCATAAATAAGAATTATTAAATATTCCTTGTACATGTGAATAATTTCAAAATAGATATTCTGTTACCAAGAAATATTTTTATTTAAGAAATATATTGGCTTCCGCATAAAATAATATACGTTTTAACAAATTAGCTTCTTAAATACAAAACTTCAAATGTATACTTTTAAATGGGGATTTTTTTTCTGTATTTAATGAAATAAATATTTTAAAAAAATAACGAAATAGATTAGTAATAGCATACATTTTCTCTTTGAACACGTGCCTTATAACGTAAGTCTATAATTTTATAAATTTTAAGAATAAACTTTGACTTTCAATTTAAAATACATTTCATCCATTCATATATTTGATTAATACATTGAAATATGCAATTTGATAAGTTTTAAAGTTTTTATTTTTATTTGTTATTTATTTTTTTTAAATTATCGGCTTAAGAGACATTAGCTTTAATGGCAGAGTTATCTGATGATGATACATTCAATTTAGCAGATATTTATTTGGACCCACCATCTAATGAAGTTATCGATGAAGATTGTGGTAAGGAAGATTGCATAGATATGAACAATTTAACGGGAGGTCCATTACGAGCAAATCTGGTTGTTAATCTTTGGCGTATACATCAAGACAAACAAATTATTGGTGAATCAGACGGTGAAGATGAGCATGAAATTGTTACTCATAATAGGAATCGAATAAAAAAAAAGCAAAAATTCCCTCCAAACATTCGGAACTGGTCTAGAAATGAATTGCCGGAAAACAATACCTTTCAGTTTATATGGAATGGAGCAAAACCACCTTTTTTGAACATCATTTGGCACCCCATATCTTTATTTGAGCTGTTTTTAAATGACGAAATAATTGAGCATATTTTAGAACAATCGATTTTGTATGCTGGTCAAAAAGGGGACCATGATTTTGTTATTGGTGCTGAAGATCTGAAATTATTTTTTACTATCCTATTTACTAGTGGATACAATGTTCTTCCAAGAAGACGAATGTACTGGGAAAATTCGAGTGATTTAAAAAATAATGCGATTTCAGAAGGCCTTTCCACGGTGTAGAATTGAGAAAATAATACAATACCTGCACTTTGCTGTCAACAGTAATTTAAATTAAAAAAAGACAAGATGGGTAAGTTGCGTCCACTTCTTAATGACTTGAATGAAAGATTCTTAATGCATTTTCCTAATGAGCAACAATTATCTATTGATGTGAGTATGGTTCCATACTTTGAACATCATGGGTGTAAACAATTCATAAAAGAAAAACCTGTCAGATGCGGGAACAAATTTTGATGCCTAAATACTAAACTTGGATATTCAATACAGTTTGAACAGTCCAGAGATGCGGGAACTGTTTTGGATGAATATGTGTTCTGTATGGGAGGTGGAGTTGTTCTGGATCTAATTTCTGAGTTACGGGAAAATAAACTATAACACTTATATTTTGATAATCTTTTTACTTTTCCTGCTTTAATCGATAAATTATCAGAAAAAGGACTGGGAACAACTGGCACTATACGGGTTATTAGAACTGAAAATTGTTAACACAAAGATGTTAAATCTGTTAAAAAGAAGAGTAGAAGAAGATTTGATTTTCAGAACAGCAAAAATTTAAAAATGGCTCGGTGAAAGGACAATAGTGTAGTTATTTTGACATCTAATATTATGGTTTTGAACTTGTAGCTTAGACAAAACGCTGGTCGAATATTGATAAAAAATTTATGCAGATTGACAACCCGCATGTTGGAGAATGTCTTATCCACGAAACTAAAATATAGGGAGAGCAGTTATTTCAATACACATTTATTTAAAGAACTCCACGTGCCAATCACACATAATCGAATATTTATACAATTTGCAAAATTATACAAGCTTCCAAACAGTCCATATTTTAATACAACCCGCTTTTGCGGTCAGGAGCAATTATATCCAATACAAGAAAAAAACCCGCCTTAAGCGGTCAAGATCCAATTGCATTCTTGGAAATATTACCCATGAACCCGTGCGCACTCACTCACACGAGACAAGGCGCCTCCTTGCGGGATCCGAGTAATTTATTTCCAACATCGCATATTGTGTCTCTATGTAATAAATTTATTGGAGGCACCGATCATATGGATCAAAATATTTCACAGTTCAGTTGTTCCATACGGTCTAAAAATGGTGGTGACAACTGTTTTTGTTTAGCTTAGAAGCATTATTACAAAATGCGTGGTTACTCTACAGATTATGCCCTTTAAACGACTGTAACAAAATGGATCTCCTTCCGTTTAGAAGAGAAATCTGTCAGAGATATTTTTCTAAGTACAGTAACAGACCATATAATAGTCTAGCTGCAGGAAAATGAAAACCCCTTTTCAAAAGAGTGTTTAGAGATATCTGGTATGACAGGAAAGATCATTTAATTGTTGTGAATGCTAAAGAGATAAGATGCGCTCACTGAGGAAACACATCTACATGAAAATGCAATTAATGTTTGGTTGGATTGCATGATAAATGTTTCGAAATCTTTCAAACTAAGTAGATTGTTTATAAATTGCGTAAAAAAATTACAGATTCTATTTATTTCATACTCTTATTCATCAAAATACGATTTTAAAACTTTTAGTTTTAGAAAATCTAAGGGTCGATATGTTTGGGAAAAATATGTACCCCCTCGTGCCTAGCATCCTTTATATATGACGGTAACATCATGTTGTTTAAAAATTAAAATTTTAATGCAGAATTTTTTTTATTATTTTTTCAGTTCATTTCGCATATGTACAAACATAATTAGATTTAAAAAGTTAAATAATTCTATGTTGAGCATTAATGGGTTAATATATTATAAATTAAAAAAGAAATCGAGATAAAAACCAAAGTTTTTAAATGGTGGCAAAGATTATTATAAAAATTATTGAAATATTAGTTAAAGCTTTGTAAAAAAAATCTCATCTCTCTCTCTCGTCTTTAAGATCACTCTCTCTGCGTAATTCAACACACACACACAGAACAATCTTCAGAAAAAAAAGATTTCTCAATACTTTCCTCTTCAAAATTTCTCGAAAAAAGACAATTTCCAAAACGCCTACGTCTCTATTTTGCGAATTTAAAATACTGGTTGTAGATTCCCTTAAGCAGAAATATAATAGAAATAATGCATTTTTATTTACAACATAATAAATACAAGGGATGTTCAAATGAAAAGGTAAGAAACATCATAAAAACATAACCATTATCTACTTGTGCCTTAATGAGAGAATGTAGCGAGATATCTAGATATAGGACTGGAGTCTCTTGCTTAGATCGGAGCATGCATGGGCACCCGCATGCGCAGAAGATAGCAGAGTCTCTTATAAAGAGTTCCGTCCAATGGACGCGAAAGTGCGTGTGATGACATGATGGCGTTAACATTCAAAAAATGGACGATTGAGGGGCAGCGAGGCGTTATCTGATTTCTGAAAGCTTAAAGTGTTAAACCTGTCTCTATTCGCCGAATGGTGATCGTATACGGAGAAGATAGTGGGTCCGACAAGTCAGAGAGAAAAGAGAGTGCCTGTTTTCATGCTGTTGTGCCTGTTTTCGTGTTTCGTCATGTTAGCGGTGAAGGTGGATGTCAGCGTTGAAACGGTGTGGACAGTTGCTCGCATCAGGTTGCGTTATCGGAAAGTGCATGCTCAGTGGGTTCCGACGCAGCTCATCGACCAGCAAACGGACTGCGTATGGTGCTAGCTTTTCAACATCTATTTCAGAATCCCCCGTTTTCCTGAAGCGGATTGTCTCGGTTGATGAGTGCTGGTGCCTTCTCTACGAAACAAAGACATAGCGGGACAGCATTCAGTGGAAGCAAGCGTCGTCACCACCCCGTAGAAAGTTCAAAGCCGTGGCGTCAGCAGGCAACCGTCTTTTTCGACGTCCAAATAACGACGCTACTTGCTGAATCATTTGAGCACGGACGAACCATTAACTCCGATATGTACTGTGAGACACTCCGAACCTATTCAGGTACATCAAAAACTTAATACGGAGCTGCTCATGGAGGGTGTGGTTCTGCTACATGATAACTCACGTCCACACATTTCCAGAGTCATTTACGTGGAACTGGAAAAGTTCAATAGGGAGTGGCTTGACCATCCGACCTACAGCCCGAATATGTCGCCCTAAGATTTCAATGTGTTAGGTGTCTTGAAAAGACATCTGAATTTGAAGCGCTTCAACTCGTACGACAAACTCAAAGTCACTGTGAAGGAGTGGGTCTCATCACGACCACATGAATTCTGGAAACATGGAATCTTTCGGCTCGTTAATCAATGGGATAGTTGTGCTCAGGTCTGTGATGTACACTTTGAGAAAAATCTTCTTTTAAACCCATAGTGTCGTTTCTTACGTTTTCATTTGAATATTGCTTGATTTTGTTCAAAAAAATACATTAAACTAAAAAAAAAACTATTTTAACAATGAACAACTACTCTCTGTATCAGTAAACATAGATTGCAAGAAAAAACAACTATATTATTTTAATATTCTGTAAAATACTGATGCTTGCTAAAACGTTTAGCATATGGAAAATTTTCTTTTCTCTCTTTTCAAGTTTCATCAGTTTTATTATCTTTCCTATCATAGTCATATTATTCCTTCGTTATCTAATGATAATTCAGAGATTTTTTTTTCTTAAAGTATCATGATTAAGGATTTTAAATTTTTGTTTGAGCATATGATCTTTCAAAAATAGATCTTAAAACAGAAATTTGATAAAAAAATTTATCGATTTTTTTGGTGGTTTCCTTTCTCTTTTTCAGAAATAAATCAAATAGTAGTTGTGTTTGTTAACTTAGTTATTTTAATAAGGTATTAGAATAAAAGTAAGGAAGACATTTTAAAAACAAATTTAATTAAAAATGTTTTTATCAATTTACAGAACTATAAAAGTAATTTTTTTTTAATTAAAATAGATTTTTCCCTTTTGTTGAATACGGGCATGATTTCCAAGACATATTTGTATTTAGGTACTATTTAGAAAAAACAATAACACTCAAAGGTTCAAAAATTCTTATGCTTCTGAAAAGGATATCTTAGCATATATTGTGAATAAAAATAATTTTATGCAAGGAAATCTAAATTTTAAGAAATACATTTTACATACAGAAAAGAAAAAAAATTAAAATTTTAGTATTTACAATATTCTACGATTTTTTTTAAAGGATACAATGTTAGCATTGAAAAAGCTGGTTTATTATTTTTTGGTGTTTTTTTATATGATGAGTTAAATATTTTGCACATTTAAGAAATACTGTTCTTTACCAAAAAGAAATACTGTTTTTTACTTCCAAAATTCCACACAACACCACGGTATAAGTTGGTACCTCGTTCAGATGTAATGTGTATCAGCGCCTGCATACGGCGGGTTTTTAACCCTCCGTGCGTTTTACTTTTTTGTGTAAAGCTATACCGAAAGCGATCTACTTAGGCACAGCTAAAGGTCCCGAAAAGTTTTCCCTTTCCATTCACAAATTCTTCAAAAATGCAAGAGCCTCCTGTTCCTCCCCCCTTTTATGACGCGGGTGGTCCACACAACCCCTTGGGTTGGGCATTTTAATTGCTTAGATCCGACGCTTAGATAAGCGATTTCGTTGCCTAGGGGAAATCTTGTACGGCAGGCTACAAGCAAGCAGGAATGGGGTTCAGATTATTCACAGATCAGAACTTGGAAGATGTTCGCCCGATCTATGGAGTTTCAATAAAAGCGTTCCAACAAATGAAGAATAAAAAAATATAGCTTGATAAAAATTGGTGGGTTCATAGTTGAAAAATATTTGTTTGCTTCAAACAATAGAAAATTTTTTTTTTCTGTAATTTTTAAAAACTTTTTTTTTAATTTTAATATTACGATTTTAACCTAGAAAAAGCACCCTATATTCATTATTGAATACGAGACCAAGAAAATACAAAATTGTTTGCATGTTTTGAAAAAAAATAATGATTAGTATTTGCTATCAAGCACTATTTGCTTAATCAAAGCGCCAGAATTGTCATAAAAGTTTAATTTTTATAGAAGATTGAATTCTCAGTAGCAGTTTGCTTGTAAAAATAAATATCAATAAATATTTTAAGGATAAAATAAAATCTTAAATTTCGTAAAATCACGTGTTTCAAATACAGTAATCGAGACGCATTAGGTCACATATTTAGGCGTTTTTTGGATCAGGTGAAGAATGCACACTTATTCATTATTTTCAAGGTATGAAGTAAAATTGGCGCCACTGTTTTAAAATTGAAATTTTGAACAGAATTTATTTTGAAAGATAATATTAAATGCTTTAGTAATTTGCATAATATTTTAGTGGACGGTAACGCTGATCCTCATAAAAATGTAAAAATTAGTTTGGTCAAACATATATCAGATCTGCAAAAAACCTTTTTTGAATCCTGTTCAAAATAAAAAATTATCTTGGATCCAAAATCTTTTTAAGACTTTTAATTCACTGAACTCCCAATAAAAGAAGTTGGTGTGGTGTGGAAGTTAGGAGCGGGGGTGCCAGCTCAAGTGTCGTCCTCTGCACTTGATTGTGTGCTGGTTTCAAAGTAAACCACCTCGCTTCTGAATAGCCGAGGAGCTTTTTATATTCAATATCAAAATGAATGCAAAATTGCTTACGATTTGCTTCTCCAACCTTAAAGGGACTAAAATATATGTTTAAGTTCAGTGCAAAATATTCACAATATTTAAAAATAATATTCATCTATTAATTTTAGTCCATTTTACAAATTGTACCTAAAAAGAGTTATATGTGTTTATTAGATCAAAAATTCGTTTATAACAAATCAGGTATAATTTTGGGTAGTTTAAATTTCAATATAATATACATATTTTAAAACAAATGCAAAAAGAGTCAATTTATTCAAACTTGTATTTCATGAATAAAATAAATCAGTGTTCATATGTTCTCAAATAAACAAAATTGTAATCAAAGTGTTCATTCAATTTACAAAAAAATGCAAAGAATCGTATATAAGCAATAATTTTAATTGTTACAAATGTTAAAAATATCAGAGACACATAAGAAAAAAAAAAATAAATATTTTATATTAAATGCTTAAACAAAATAACATGTCTTTAAAGTACCTTAATGCCTACTTTCAGAACAATTTGTTATTTGAGAAAAAATTGTTTGTGAAACACAATATTGTGTATATATAACAGTGTACAGTTTAATTTAAAATTATAATTGAATTTAAAATTATAAAATTTTTAACATTTGCGATAATGTCACTTATATCTATTTTTAATAATCTGTGAATGCATCAAACTATTACTTTATTATGTTGACGCTTTATTTAATATTACGTATAATATAACGAACAAATTTCTAACTGAATTTTAAAATAATTATTTCAGAAACTATTGTAGATATGCTCATAATTTTTGTATACCGAAGTTTTAGCATCTCAGCTTTGCTTCCAAGTAAAATTTTTATTTTATATTCATCAAATTGTTCAGCATATTTTTTGCTAATGACGTGCGGTTTTTAACTGATTTGTAAAAAACTTACGGAATATATGAAAATATGCTGGCGATGAAATTTATTAAATTTTGAATTTTATATTTTAAATTTTCATAGAATTGTAAATTTATGTGATTAATAATTTTTAACTTTGTATGTACCATACATAAATATTTTTTGATGTAATTTGAAAAGCAGACTTTCAGGGTAGCTTATGTAAAATTCGTAGTTGTATAATGTTAAGATTACGAAAAATGTCCGGATTTTAATTACATGTACTTCAATTATCCTTTAACAGAAGATAAATTATAAGGGATTTTACACATATGAATATTTTTTAAATTTGAATCTTCAAATAATTAGTAATCAAAAGTATCTGTGCAAAAGTACAGTTGATACTTACACGTATGAACAAATATAAATGTGTGCAGATGCTATTAATTACTAATTTTTCAAAAATCAAGTTTGAAAAATATGAGTTGGAGTGGGAAATCGCGTTCTTTTTCTCTTTGAGGGAAGATGTAGTTCAGTTATTTAAAATTCGGATGTATTTCAAAACTTAACATTACAAAACTGAGTATCATGCGTAAGCTGTCCTGAATACCTGGCTTTGAAATTTTGAAAAAAAAACTAATAGATTTAAAAAAAAGTTTAATTTTTGGTATTACTTTTATTCATGCATTAGAGATTTTTAAAAGTAAAGAAATACAGAAGCTTAAAAATTATTCATTTGTAATAATTGAAAATCTTAAAGCGTTTCTGATTTTGACTCGTTCGTTTTTTTTTTTTAATTTATGACACGTTATTAGGAAATAAATATTATTTTAAAAACTGAAAGTAGTGAATAAAGTAACACAAATGAAACAATAGAACGTATTTATTGTTTTCATACATTCTCTGTATTTAAACAAACATTTTACAGATATATATTTAGCGATGTTTTTCGAGATTTATAGAAATAACATAAAAACTTAACTCTATCTGATATTTTTTAATATGAGGAAAAATAAAAAAGGTGAATTTTTAGCAATCAAAGAAAATATACAAAGATTAATTTGTCCAACAATATAAAACAGTAGGTTTCCTACTCTATCTAAATTTGTTAAAATTCCAAATGAATATTAATTAAAAATGGGATTAAAATCTAGTTAATTTTGTGATTGAACTTTAAAGCGTTTTTTGGATTGGTTTAAATAAAAAATTTTATCTCGAAAGCTAGGTCAAGGGACGCATTTCTTTCATAAACCCAATAAAATCTCAACTCAAGTTGACCAACAAACACACTTGAAAGGAAATTTTCCCCTTCCCCTCTTGAACGAATGTCTCAATGGAACTCTCTCTAGCCCTAAGGGCAAGAGTGGGGTTCCCTTGTGAGCCATAAAATTTCCTGTCAAAGTTCATTGTGTGTCCGCAACCCTCCCCAATTATCTAACAAGATGTAAAACTTTTAAAAGGGGGGAAGGAATTGCAGAAAAACCCGGCGCAAACGATCTCGAATACATCCTGTGATGGCGAAAAAACACGGCTCTGACACTTTCGGTGCTCTCACAGCCACACGGGATTTTACGGCGCAAACGCTTTCGGAATATCTCGAACAGCACGGAAAAAAGCGTGTGAAACGCTTAGAGGGTTAAAAGCATTTAGACTTGAACAATCTAACAATGAAATCAACGCTGCCCGCAAATCCGCTACAATGATCGATATGATACTCTGACCTCATGTTTAATGCTCCAATTAAATAATAACGAAAGGATTAAAATATTACGAAAGTGACAACTTCAAATGATGTACACTATGCATTTTCTTTAAATGCTTTTCTTAGATAATTTCTTCAAGTACATTGTGTTATTTTTATATAGGGTCTTAGAAAATTTGATTTCAAACTCTTATTGGCATGCTTTAAAAATCAATAGTCTGTTCTTTTCGAACATATATAGATCACACTATAATAAACATTTTATTCAACTTTATTTCTTCTATCTAAATGGATTTTTCATGACAAGAATGAAAATTTCATTAAACAAAAAAGCATTTTATCACAAAGTAAGAAAGTAGATTAAATTGCTTTTAGAAATATTCTAATCTATTAAAGAGGTAATCGCCCATTTCGTGTTCTTCATCAACTTTTATTGAAACGAATGTTTTTGATATATCTATTGCAGCTCATTTCAACAATCTTTCTTGATGCCTATAAACATTCTCAAGAAGGTTCTCATATTTACCACTGAGTTTGAGTAATCAGAAGCATAATCATAAACTTCCTTCAAATAAGGAAAATCGTTGTCTAATGAAAGTTAAGTGTTTCGATTTTCTATTCATTGTTAAGATCAAACACAAATGAAGCAGCCTTTTAAGATCATCTTCTTTTTGTTTTACTGTTGTGCACTTTTTCCTTTGACTACAAATAAACGTGGGAGTAAAATTGCCTTTTTTCTACCTTTCATTAAAGTTTTGATCAAACTTGTCGAAACTGCTTTAGCGATAAATCTATTTGCTCGTGCCATATCAATTGAGCCTTCCGCCATTGGATTTGCGTCTACTTTAATGTTTGCCCTTAGTATAGTGCACCGTTGGGTCCTTACAATAAAATTCAAAAAACTCAAAAGAATAGCGAGACTTTTTAGTCAGATTGTAACCAACAAAAGAATATTAAGTGGCGTATGGTACAAAACTGTTATTGCTCTCTGTGTCTCATTGGAAATATTTATTTTTGCTTACAAATGGTTAATCAGAAAACACTTTAACGAAGCACGTTATAAAATCTTAGCATTCCAATGTTATGGGCAATTAATTTGCAACATATCTTCATTTCTATCTCACATATTCTCGATCCTGTTTATCAGATTACCATTTTATACATTCGAAATTTTTTATATGATGATTTGCCAATATTTAAGAAATATTATTAACGATTTTGGAAACATTTTATCAAGTAAAATGACAATTGAATATGAAGCACTTCTATGCTCTTATGCTGAAATTAAATCAATTATTGACAAGATTGATAAAGAAGTTAGTCTTCTTATATTCCTTACAATCGCTTACAATTCTTCTGGAATATTATTTTCAATTTATTTTGTGAGTCGTCCAGATCAATTTGATTCTTACCAAATCATTGCAAATAGTACCTATTCATTAATATTTTGCGGTTTATACATTGGCACCACAGTTTTGGCATCAAAAATACCTGAAGCGTCTGCTGAAATCAGTTTGAAAGCTTGGAACATGCCTCGAGAAAGTAAAATTGATTCTTCAATTAGTCAACAAAGATTTATTGCATTCGTAGAAAACGAAATATCATTAACTTTGTGGAGAATGATTCCAATAACACGAAATTTTATTTTCAGTGCAATAGGAATCGCCTTAACTTATACAATTATGTATTATACTTTGATTAGCTGTAGAAACAGTTAAAGTGAACGTATTATATTTCTATTATGATATTTCTATAATTAAGAATATTTCTATTATGATTAACATGCAAATTTTATTTCAGGACATATAAGCTCTATTTATCTTTATTTTAAAATGAAACTATTGCAGAATAAAAATGTTGAATATATATTTGCGATTTTTTTCATTTTTAAAGTAAACTCTTATAACCATTTGTAATGGTATTCAATTAAGTAGTGCTCTGTTTTTTGTACTGATTCTTAAAAGAGGCGAGTGTATGTTGCATATATATATATGTGTGTGTGTGTGTGTGTGTGTAGATGTATATATAATATGTATTGTCTAAACTCGTTTTAGATTTAGATTCATTATGTGGAACATTTTTTACGACACTGTAGAATATTATTACGTAATCCATATTTATATATAACGAATATTGCCCACCCCCAAACTTTATTCATATCAATTTAATCTCTGGCAATTGAAATGTTTTGTCCATGTGATCCATCAATATCTAAGAAGCACTGTGGGACTTAACTATATTAGTTCTTAATTTATCCATCCGTCTATTTTTAAGATGAATTGTATTGAACAGTTACGTATTAGTTTGCGTTTATCATAGCAGAATGAAGGTGTATCATTTTTCCTCAAACTGATTGATGGGTCAATCTGAACTAACGTACCCGGCAACGTGACATTTTTGAACCATGATTCATTTATCTAAAAAATTTAATTTATCTGATCCTAAAGTTGTGACGTTGGACTATTCGTGATTTTCTAGTCACTAAACTCAGGACAATTTTGGTAATTTGAATCGCATAACATTACAGAGTCCTTCCGAACCAAAATGAAACAGGATTAGAAAAGTTAGATGGTGATAAGAAGTGTTGTGAATTTAATTAAGGGTAGTGACATATAAACGAAGCAGAATCGGAAGGAAAGAGAAGGGAGTCAGAGGTTAACGACAAGCTGGTAGATAATTGTAGATTTGATGGATTGTCGTAATCAATCATTTGGATTGAAGTGACTCCTAGCTAAGTATATGTTTTGAATCTATAATAAATAAGAAGTGTTTGAATAGCAACGGTGATTTTGTAAGCCAAGATTTTACGATTAGAATATAAAGTAGGGTTCTGAGTTCAGAGTTTCTCTTAAATCTCACTCTTTCTCAAGCGAGAGATTGATATCCTATGTTAAGACTAATAAAATGTATTATCTTTCTTTTTCTTATAATCAAGAGTAGACTTGAGCTTAATGACTATTTAGTAAGACTTTACGATGTAAGTAAAGTTAAATAATGAAGAGTATACGTGGCAAAGTTATCGAATAAATAAGCGAGGATTTATGAAATAATTAATATTTGGATATGCTTCAATTGAGCAAGAAAATTTACGTAAAACAAATTCTGAATATAAAACTGACGAATCAGAATTGGAACATCAAGACACTAGGCAATAAAATTTTTTATGAAAAATGTTAATCAAAGAAAACTGAATGATTCAAGTTTGTAACAGATATTTAGTTAAGGAGACTAAGTTACTAAATAGCTCAAAGATTAGTGACGCAAGGGGTCCAAGAGACTGTCATGTAGACATCCCTCCCCAAAAGACTGGATTATATCTATTCTCTCCATTTCTAAAGCATAATCATGTATAAATTGATCAGAAAGAAGTTATGAACTTAATTGTAATATCGGAAAGAAACTTCACATATTTGGGAAATGACCAATATTACAAGTCTCAGACGACTTTCATTAAAAATAGTAAGTTGGGTTTTATTAAATGATTCGTAATAAACAAAGGATGTAAGAACATATTTAATTTAATAATAAGAATAACTATGTAATTAAAAAGTGTTTTAAATTTCCCTAAATAATTAACGGGTCCATTTGATGCAACGTTTCTTCTGACGTCAGTTTTTTCATTCCTTTCATTGGATAAATTGGGAAACCAATAGCATTAATGTGGTTATGAAGCACTTTTCTTCGAATTCTGCTCTTTTAGTTTTGAAGTATCAAAGCTTTTTATTTTATATAATCAAAGTTAAATTAGTGAATCTGTTATTTGAGTTTTATTATTGATTTGTTCCTCTAATTGAGAAGTTCCTTTATGGATAAGAACATATGTACAGAATATCGATTGGGGTGTAGCTTGTATTACTTACATGCCATTACAATAATAAAATATTATTCTCTCGAATATATTTTTTACATAAAGTAGGAATAGGAAAGGGAGTGGAATCCTGTGGAAATAAAAGAACATCATTAACCTTAGAATGAACACATGTTGAATGATTTATTTAGATTCAAGCATTTCGTTTATACATTTTTGTATCAAATTTATTTTTACATTAATCAGGTAAATGCTATTCTACCATTTTGATTTTATACAGTTCCAGATCATAGCTTTAATCAGGTCTTCCACAGAAAGCTACACGATTATATTCTTCATATACTTCAGCTTTTCTGACAAAATAAAGAAATTCAAACTATGTGTGGCGTGTAATTCTTTTTCGTTACCCTCTCTAATATTAACATGCAATTTAGCCTAATTTAACATTTTAAACATTTTTTTCAGTGATAAAATATAATTTTTTCATGAAATTTAAGTATGCAGGACTAATTTTAAAGTCTATTTAATTAAACTCTTGCAATAAAATTCAAAGTATATTGGACCATTTCAGATTGAGGTTTTCTTTCCTGTCATTTGTACTCAGAACTATCTCCACTTCCTGATGTGAACCTTTTTCTGCCTATATCAGACTGGTTTTATACAAATCAAATATCCTTACACGTTTTGAAAAAATGTAGTAATGTTTCTTTTAAATCGTTAAACGTCACTCAATCGCAAAGTATTTATATGATTCGAGCACATACGCAAAATAATTATGTAAATTAGCTAATTTTTAAGTAATTTATAGATATCCTATAACAAATATTCCCTTTTCAAAAACATTATATAGCACCAACAACTGAATCCATGTCCATTGATGGTTGCTCATTTAAGTTAAATTCCTAAGAAATAGTGACATTTTATTGGTATAATAAACAGTAATCCAAAATTCAAGAAGAGAGGGAGAATGGTTTCTTTACACCTCATTTATTACAATCCCTACGATCCAATTATATATAAATTACAATTTATGTTATTTACAAATATGTAATAGCCTCCAAACAGCCCATTCACTAACTATCCTAATTTAACGGACAGCAGAACAAACCACATCCAAAATGAGGAAACTCGCCTTACGCGGTCAAGTAATGAATGTAATCTGAAATTTTTCACATGGTCCAATGCTCTCTCATATTTATTTGAGACACAGCGCTTCCTGGCGGTATTCAAATAAATTATTTCCAACAATGGAATATATCAGCGATCATACTCATTTTCTACTTTCACGTAAAGGAGAGTTTATTCAAAATCATAGCTGTTGTTGACGCTTGAATTAAAACACATGATTAAAACTTTTTGTTATATGATACTTTGAATCCCTCCCCTGAAATGTTGTATAATTTATAGCAATTATTCTGAAAAAAATATTTAAGAAGCATTTACAATTGACTTTATCTTTTTATTGGGTTTTTCAACTTCGCTTTTAAATACTTTTATAACCTGATGCTAATTTAAATACATTGCTGGTTTTTACCATATTTGCCGTATTTGAAAAGGGTTCTAACTTAAAAAGTACCCCTAGTACATATATATATAAACTTTACTTTTTAAATCGTTATTTATTTTCCATTATGAACAATGCAATATACGAAGTAATTATATAATCTTAACAAAATATGGTACAATACTGGTTAGTGTGTAGAATTCTGCTGCTAATGATAATCGATAATATTGACTGTGAACAGTCTGTGTTTTCCTTCATAAAAATGGTTGGCATGGTTAGGTTAAAAGCAAAACTCTCAAAAATAATCAATTGTTAGTTTAGAAGTTTCAATCAAATTCCGAGAAAGAGCGAGAATGTACTAATTGTGTTTTCTTTCTTTCTTTTTTTTTATTTTGAGTTCTTTTACTTTACATTTTATTGCAGATATAACTTAACATTTTCGGGATTAATTTTTGTATAAGGTAATTATTCACATGAAAATGTTTATGTGATTGTTTCGTTTTGCTAACTCACCGAGGAAAAAATTCAAGTATTAAATCTTATTCTTATTATCTGAAGGTACTTTATCAGGCTGACAAGATATAATGTCAAGTCCCACTTAAAATATTTCAGGTTTCGTCGTATTTCTTATTTGTAAGTGTACGAATTAAAATTAATTTTCCTTTTTGGAAGAGAATTGATTTCTGAATTTTTTATTGTATTGAAATAATTGCTTAACAGATGTGAAAATGAGAGGGTTTCATAGTTCTGCTTTAATTATCGCAGTTTTTGTTATATACCTCATTCCTATCAATGTAGTAAGGAAGGTTTGGTGTACCTATAATATACCTTGTTGGTATTTATTACATAAATTAATATTGAATTTATTATACGATTTGTTTTTTGTTCGATTTTTGCGCTGGAGTAAAATATGTAAAAGAAATGATTTTTTGCATTTTATTGAAACTCCATTTAAGTTCAACTCTTTTCTTTACACACTGTCTTTTATATATGAGTACTGTTTTATTACTTCAAAAAATAATTGGGGAGAAATATATTTTTTTAAGAAAAAAAAATGGCGTTTTTTCTAAGCATACGTTTTATTTATTTTTCTTACCTTAATTATTCCGAATAAAAAGTAAAACACTCCTTTCCGAAAAAATTTAACATTTTCAAATCGAACTATTACAAATCAATATTTTAAATCAATTTATTACATAATTCATATTTGTGCCTCTTATTTGATAGTAAGAATGAAAGAATCAATATTTTTTTATATTTATGAACGAGTTTCAGGAGGTTTTTTTTTAAATAATTGTCCGTGAATTTTAAAAAATGTAATTTTTCCATTGAATATAATTTGGAACTTTTACCATAAGTAATATTTTTTAGTCCGCGGTAGGTTGTTAGTTTCATCTCTGGAGACTTCTTTCCCTACCAGATACACCATCAATCAATCCATCTTTAGTGGCTAAAGATTTTATTTATTTTTAACAGCCACACAACACATACAATTAATACAAAATTTAAAACTAACTAACTCTAATTATTTAACTGTTGTTTCATGCCATTTTTGTTCGTCATGCTGCAGGTCGTAGCTGCCATTCTCCTCCCTCCATTGTTGTTCAGTTCTGTCTTTCCTTATATCGATGACAGCGTCATCTATATAGTTTTTTTTTAGTCCGTCGAATCTTACAGGCCCCACGAACGGAAGCGCATGCGTCATATTTAGTGACTAGTTGCTAAAAGAAAGATGTTAGTCCCACTCTCCCGAAAGAGACCTAATTCTGAAACAAAATACCTAAAACTTAATTGAAGAGAGTGCACTATCTAATTTAAAAACGCATGAGACACGACTTAAATATGATCATTTATACAGAAATATATTGAATATAAGGCAATAACATAAGGTTATATTAACATGAATATATAAGAATATTATTTTCAGACTAATTTACTAAATATATACATAAATAGGAATATGCTTTAATACTGAAATAAGTACTACAAAGAACTCAGGTTAATCATCAAAAGGCAATCGAGAGAGGGCGTCAGCATTACCATTGTTTTCCCCCTTACGGTATATAATCCGTAAATCATAACGTTGCAAGGCTAGGGCCCTACGAGCTAATTGTGTACCATGTGGTAGTCCTTTGGTCAAAACTGTGAGGGGGTTGTGTTAAGACACAAGCTGTATTTGAGATCCGAAGATCCAACAGTCAAACTTTTTCAATGCACTTAGCACGACATAGGCCTCTCGCTCTATCGTTGACCAGTTCATTTGGCATTTGGTTAATTTCTTACTGTAGAACGAAATTGGGTGTTCTATTTCTTTTCATCGTTCTGTGCAAGGCATGCGCCGATTATGGTAGCAGAAACATCTGTATACAGCTGAAATGGGCAGTCCAACACACGGGTATAGAGAGTAGGCATTTCAATTAAGCTTTTCTTCAAACATTGGAAAGATTCTTCAGCTGTGTCGTCCCAAGGAATTTTATTTAGAATATTATTTTTAGTTAAATTTGTCAAGAGCAAAACTATAGAAGAAAAGTTCTTAATATAATCACGACAATAGTTTGATAAGTCAAGCAGTCCTCGTAACTGTGTTTGGTCGTTGATTTCAGTAACTTTGACATAGTTTCCATCTTCTGAGGATACGGAGCATGTTTTCCAGAAAACCACCACATGAGCTAGAAATTTGACTTAGCTCTTTCAGAAATCACACTTCTCTAAATTGACAGTTAGTCCAAATTCTGTCAAAGTCTTAAAAACATTTTCCAAATGTTGCATGTGATCTAAATATGTTTCTGAAAATATGTATATATGTTCTGTATGAGGTCTTAGCTTATTTACATGAAATTCTCTTGTATTACCGTCTTTCATTCGATTTAAACAAGAATGAAGTCTAATGAGCTTTACTACATTGGCTTCTCCTATCCAAGTGTTAAGCGATTTATGCGTAGATGGAGGCATAAGGATTAATATTTCATCTCCAACAAAAAAAAAACTTTTTCTCGTGATCTCAAACTATAGTGTGAAGTCATACGTGCCTGATTCTTAGCACTGTTTTTTTATGCGATTTCGTCAGCATCTTACAACTTCTTTTGCAGTTGTTTCAAGTATTCTTTAATAGAACGAGCAGAACTAGAAGTGATTTTTCTTTCTCCCGTCCAAAATTGTTTTAAAATGGTCATCGCTCCAGATGGTAGTCTTCCATAAATTAATTGGTATGTTGATAAACCAGTAAGTGCAAGAGATATTTCTCTATATGCAAAAATCAAATATGGGTGATAGATATCCCATTCATTTCCATGCTTTTGAATATTTGTTCTTTGTTGGTATGGCTTCCACCCATCTAGAGCAGTGATCAATGGCACATACAATATATAAGTGCACTGTTCTTGATCCGGGTTCTAACGGTCCGATGCAATCCACACTCCACACTCCACACTTCGAATGGATTGTTAGATCTTATAATGGGCTGAATCGGATTTCTATCTCTATGTGTAACAGCTCTTCGTAACTGACAAGGTTTGCACGCATCGCAATATGTCTTCACATCCCTTTTTAACGAATGCCAGAAAAGGAATATTTAATGGTTTTTTTTTTTTTTTTCCTAAATGACCAGCTAACGGAATTCCACGTGCCATTTATATAATTTCCTTTCTTTCACACGCAGGAAGGACAACTTGCTTGATCGGCTCCTCACAAACAACGTCATTATGCATCAGCAGATCATTTTGTATTTCATATGCCTTTGATTTTTATTTGCTTGTTCCCAGACGCTTATTAATGTTTCATCTTCTTTCTGAAGTTTTATAAAATTCCTTCTGGTCTGACTGCTAAGATTGGATCTCACTTCGTTTTCATTGTTGAGTGCGTCTGTCGATACTCCTATGTCAGAGCATGAATCCTCTTCAAATGTTTGAACTTCACAGATGGTTAAACTCTTAGTCTCATCCAGTTGGACTTCATCATCAATGACTTGTCTTGCATTTGCACTGCATAACTGTATGTTTTCCTAAAGGACTTCATACGCAGTTTGACAAAGTAACATGTCCTTCACCAGTTTCTTTGAAACGGTACATGTAATTGGTATTGCATTATGCCATCCATCATCGATCTTTATACTGAATGTTCTTAGTGGAGTGACTTCACTATCCCCAAAAGCTGATATTAACTTGATCTTCTCTTCTTCTGTGCTCTCAATGTATTTAACTAAATCAGCTCGCACCACAGAGATTTGTGCTCCTTAGTCTACAGATCAATCCAAGACGACATCTAAACACTTCTTTTTTATAACCTTCAATTTATCAATATTCTCTGCCAGAAATTTACACGTTGATTTAGGAGCATCTACTTTCGCTGTTACGATATTCTTAGTCGTATCTTAAGCTTACACTGCATTACTTTGGGCTTTGACTGGTGAGAAAACCTTGTTATTTTGTGAGTTTTGTTTATTTAAGTGTTTATCTCGGCATACTCTTGAGGAATGACTTTCTTTGCCCCAATTGTAACATGTAGGTGTAATCCGGGTTTGATTATAATGCGCTTGTTGACTGTTGTCATTGAAATGGTTATTGTATTTGATACTGGCCATCCCCTTTTTATTTCTTACGTCTCTCCTTTCCAACTGATGTAGAGAGCTCCGGGTATTCAAAGGCAGGGTCTTACGATAAGATTTTTTCTTTATTAATAAATGGCACTGCTGGCCGTTTGGTTTTTCCATGCATATCCTCATATTCATCAAGTTTTTCAACCAGCTCCTTTAGAATTTTTATTTTTGCCCATTCATCAATAAAGTGTTCGCGAATCTCGGTTGGCACCTTCTTCTTTATTTGGTCTGCTATAAGGAGATCTTTAAAGTCGTCGAAGGTTTGAATATCTAGGCCCTTAATCCTTTCTTCACAAAAATTTCTTATCTCAAAATAATAATCTCTCCACGTACCATCGGGATTCTTTTGGTGTTTCACGAACAGCTGGTGGAATTTCTCAGGACTCAACTTAAATCGTTGAAGTAATAGCCCTTTTACAAATTCGCAATCAGAGGCATCCTTTTCTGATTCACGAGTAATAAGATCTACAATATCCGAAGGTAGAGTACTGATCAGATGTGTCACCCAACAAACTTTTGGCAAATTCAAATTTTTTGCTTCAAATGATACCAGGAATAAACTAATATCGTCAGATTTCGAGTCAAACTTCGAAATCAGTTTATGTAAATCGATCTTGAATTGTCCTGGTTCTTTCAATTCGCTTTCATTTCCTCTTCCATTCAACTCGATTCGTTTCTTCTGGAGTTCGAAATCCATTTCATCCTTTCTCTTCCTTTCCTCCATTTCCATTTCCATCTCTTCCTTTCTTTTTCTCTCAGCCAATTCCATCTCTTCCCTTCTCTTGCGTTCCTCTATAATAGTGTTTAATTGTTCTCTGCAAAACTCCTCGTCGAATTTTTATTATTCAAGATAGCCTCTCTTAATTCAGACACTTTAAAACTAAGGACATCTTCAACCCCCATTTCCGTAGCCATAATCTGCAAGTCTGCTTTTAATCCCTTTCCTAAAAATGCCACCTCGCACCTTATTAAAATTATCCTAAATCAATCTAATAACACTCTAATTCAAAAGTGAAAATATGCTTAATTAATCAAGGTTGGTTTTATATCTAAAAAAAATTGTTTCGTACTTCTTTAACATAAAATTTACAAATTTATACCTTGGATACTAACTTTGCATATAACATAGAACAAAATGAAAAATTCAACCAAATATATTATTTCTACAATAATAATAAAGTAATGTGTCACATAAAATAATATCTTAATTTCTTAGAATTTGAACTCCTAAAGATTCTTATAAATTACAACAATAAAAAAAATATCTTCGTTCATATCACTTTTACAATATAAATCAAAATAAAAAAATACCATCAACCTTTTAGCAGAAATAATAAAAAAATATCACCACTATGATTTAAAACACATTTGAAAATGTGACTCTTCAAGTAAATAAGAAAAAATCATATGCTAAAAATAAAAGTTCTACTTAGCAGACACAATATTCCTTAATAATATTCAAAAAGAAAAAAACAGTTATTACACTTTATTCCATAAAAAAAAAACAACTCGCATAAAATTGAACATTCAGCACACAACATTGAACTATGTCTCTCTTCTCCTATTTTATTTACTTTTGCGTACTCAGCATTGGTTAAAATGATAATGAGTCATAGTTAAATGTAACACAAGCACAGAAAAGAAATGAATATATCTTTTTTTCTATTCAAAACCACTAAGTATTATGTAACTGAGGAAGAAAAGACAAATCTTATTAAACATATAATGTACATTTTACACCAAAAATTTATCACTTTAATTTAATATTCTGCTTAATTCGGAAAATAGATAATGACATTTAATTTAATTCAGTAAAATGTTTTAATACCCTAAATCATCTATCAAGCTGACGTATAAATTATAAACACTCTTGTTTTCTTTTCTAGTTATTGATACCTAAACTCAACAAAATTTTATACTTTCAGAACAATTATATGAACTGATCTTCAATTAAAAATATAGTTATATTCTAACATTTCATAAAGTTTCAGATTAAACACAAACAATGCCTGAACTGATGTTCAATAAAAATAGAAATAATATATACCAATATTTCATAACTTTTCTGATGAAACCAAAACAAAAATATCTGAACTAACGTTCATTTGAATCAAAGTATTTTAATATTTCACAAAGTTTCTGAAAAAACACAAATTACTATGTATTTAATCACTTGGAACAGATGATATAATTAGAACAGGACGTTCTCAATTTAAATGAGTAAAGAAAAGATGTTTTCTATTGCAGAAAACTAAACTATTTCTCACACTAAGAAATCCGATGAATCAGCATAAATAAGTTAGACTGTAACTTATTTTTACTACAATAACATATCATCTATTCCAAAACAAACTATAGCTATTAATAATGCACTCTCATTACATTATAATACAACGAATAATCATTTTAATTTGTGAGTAAGGACTCCCTCTTACCTGGATTTTGATGAAACCTTCATGCTACTTGACTGCTTCAGTTATATTTCTTTGATCGCTCTAGGTTCTTATTTTCATCTCTGAAGATTTTATTCCCTATCAATACACCAAAAATCAATATACACCATCAATCAATCCCTCTTTAGTGGCTTAAGATTTTATTTATTTTTAATAGCCACACAACACACACTATTAATACAATATTTATAATTCACAAACACTAAACATTTAAGTGTTGTGTCATGCCATTTCTGTTCGTCATGCTACAGGTCGTAGCAGTTATTCTCCTCCCTCCATTGTTGTACATTTCTGACTCTCCATACATCGATGGCAGCGCCACCTATATAGTTTTTTCTTCGTTCGGGGAATCTTTAACCATATACTCAAATACATTTTCCTTGAATGTTAAATTTTTATGTACTTGTAAAGAAATCTTAAAAATTTATCAATAAATATATCTTGGAAAATTTTTGAAATTTACTAAAATCAATATGCTACTACATGCAGGATTTGGAAGTATAGCTTTGACCAAAATTTACAACAGTAAAATAATGTAGTAGAAAAATATTCAATTTTCATTTTATAAGTGCTTTATAAATTTTTTTCAGTACAGCTATGCAGAAAATCGTATCTGAAATTTTAAGCATGAAATTCCTTAAGATTTCAGATACGATTCATGCATTTCTTCTCTGTTAATAATTAGGCTACAAATTGATGTGTAAGTCACCAAGAAACTTATTTTGAACATGTTTTTGGAATTTTAAATTAATATGATTGATGGGTATTGAAAAATCTTGCATGCACACTAATTTTTTGTTTGTTTTAAGAAAAAGGAAATTAAATCTGAAAAACAGCGAAAAAATGAACCAAACATGGTTCAATTTTTTCTCAATAACCTGGAAGTTTTGGTAGTATTGTTATATAAATTTTCGTGTCAAAATGTTCAGATAAGATGGGGTTCTATCATATGTGTTTTTCGAAAAATCGAAATTAAATTTTAAAAGTTCTGAGATCCCTTCAATACCATTTCACTTTAATTTTTTTTTTTGAATGACGTCATTTGTGTTGTCAAATTTCTAATTCCAAAAAGAGTTTTGGAGTTCTGGAAATAAGAAAGAAATCGCTTAGGACCAGATTAGGAGAATAGAATCTACTGTGGCAAAATTTTAAAGCCACATTGCTTCGTTTCTTCAACCGCTCTTCGAAATGAGTGAGCCGTAGTAGGGAACCCAGCATGCCCTGACACCTTTGGCATGAACAGTTCGCAGCGGCTCTCTTATACAATTATGCCTGCTGTTAAAACGTCTAAAAACTATCCCGAGAAAATCATCTCTTTTCGTTAGCTTGGGAAAGGCTTAACAAAAATGGATTGGTCAACTTTCCTTCTGATCCACTGGACCAGTGTTCGAAACACCGCTAGAGTTGTTTCCCCTCCAAGGGAATCTGAAACCACCTAACGCCAAAGTAATGATTCTGGACTTGAATACTAGATGGTAGCAGAACCTAGAACTACTATCTTCATATGCCACCGAGCAAAAACATTTGCCTCTGAGTGTCAAACAAAAACAAACGCACGTAAATCACAACAAGTGATTTCCCGGCTACTCAACTAGAGACAACGTGTATTGTCAAATGGAAAACTATTCCAGGCATAACTAAATATAACAGGGAGGGGATTTATATCAATTTCAGTAATAGCTGGAGGAAGCTGGACAATATGCAATGTTTGTCTTCTGCCTTAGATCCTAAAGACAGGTGTTAAAATGCATTAATACATAGCCCGAGAGAAACAACAACTTTTTTTTTGTACCGCATGCAAAAGCGCAACAAAAAGCAATCGGTTAACTTTTCTTGGAACCCATTAATCCAGGTTTCGAAAGAGCCGCGGTATTCGAGATCACCTACAGCTCTTCCCCTGCAAGGGATGAAAATCACTCAATACCGAAAGTCCTTTGGTAACAGTGTTCCCCACACTGCCGTCGTATTTCCTTTTAAAAAGAAAGTTAGTATTTATGAAACTCAGAGTGTTGACATCTTGACATATGTGCGTTCTTCTTGAATAATTTCCTGTACTCGACGTAAATAAGATGAGTCTCATTCCGTATCATTTGGATGGTGGCGCTTCGTTCTCATAAGATAAAGCCCTCCATATTCTTTACAGTGACCGCATCGTCCATGAGTGTCGTTTTTTCACCTTTAGGTTAATCTCTGAGGGACATTGGACCATTTTGAGAATTCATTTTCCACCTCATAACGGTGCCGTATAATGGAGTATCATTTCCATAAACAGCTTTCATTTCATTGTGAATTTTCCAAGCACTATAACCTCTCAAATGAAGAAACTTAATCACAATGCGAGTCTCCAAGTCCTCCATACTTTGGATTACCTCCATTTACAGCCTCCTGAAATCAAACAAATAAACAATTATAGCTGCAGTTTGCAACATTATGTACATAAAGATCAGTTAATTTAGAGAATAAATTTATCCAAATCTCTCTCTCATTTTCTCTAACAATTAAAGTTTTATGATAACCCCTAGTAAACTTCAGTGTCAGCAAAATGATTTAATGAATAGGTATAAAAAGTGTAAATAATTCATTCAATTTATCAAAATAATTATACAGATTTTTAATTTTTTCTGTGTAGTTAATTTATTAAATAACATTTAATCATCGTCTGAAATTAAGGACCACTTCATTTTTCAACTTTAAAATCAATAACTATAAATAATATAAATTTTTAGTGAATTTCTTTTTCGTTACCGTTCTAGGTTGAATAAATTTCTTTTATCTCTCAACACTGTTTCAATTTCACTTCGTTAAAAAAATATTGGATAAAATTTAGAAAAAAATGCATTTTGGGTAGTTTTCATTCATTCCCATTGTTTATCATTATTAAATACTTACGCATTGTACAATATATTTGAAATCTATACTTTCATTGTATAATAATTAAAATTTCACCAAGTCATTTAATTTTCGCATTTATGTTTCAATTTTCAGATATACCGCTATAAAACATTAGTATTAAAATATTTTTCATTGTTCACAAAAATTTGAGATAGCAAGTTTAATTAAATACTTTAAATTTTTTGCATATTTTAAATTCTTTTATAAAATTTAATTTTTTTATTGTAGTAATACATTGAATTTTTGATAACTGCTTATAATTCATTTACTCATATTGAATATAAATTATTATAATTATCAAGATTTGCTAATTAATTAGTAATATTAGTAATTATGTTATTTTGATTCATTTTCCTAATACGTTTTTTAATACTTTTATTTTGTGACTTATATTTAGTAAGAGAGAACGGGTAGAAATTCGATAAAAATTTTACAATATTTGAGATTTATAACAAAATTATAGAGAAAAATGGTAATTTAAAATCTTTTAATGCATGTGCCACTACAGGTATTTCTACTAGGGCAATATAAATGAAGTGTAAAAAAAAAGAATTAATTTTTAGAATCAAAATTTTCATGAATTTGAAATGTATAATATTTTAAACTTCAGCTTAGCAATTTCGTCAATTTCGTCCTTGATTCGGAGAAGTGAATGCTGAAATTCTTGCCTTCCATATAAGGATCGGCAAAAATTTTGTCAGCGAATAAAATGAAAATTTTATATTTGTACTTTGATGAATTCTGCGCAGTGTACTCAAATTCCGGGTTCCCAGTGTAAATTCCGGGACACCGGCTCGTGAAAAAGTACAGGTGGCACTATCTTTACAAAACCAATGGGATGATGTACCAAAAGCTATAGCTAAGCATATTAAGCGGGTGCATTCTTTTCTGACTTTTTCATTTAACAACTCGGCTGCATTGAATTGCGTACCGCTTATGTAATATGCGCCATTGTCATCCGAAAAACAACGGAGCATTGAAGAAACATCAAATTTAATTTTAAATGACAATCCTCAGCCACAGTAATGTACGAAATGATTAAATTTGCATGTGGGGAAAATGCTGTGCGTCATACCTTGAGTATTGGAAAGGTTTAACGTTCGAGGCTGATAGACTCGATCGAAAATGACGAGAGATCAGGAAAACCACGTTCTAGTCGAAATTATGAGAATGTTGAATCTCTGCAACAGAACTTCGTCGTCAAAGGTTCCATTGTGACTGGAGCATTCCTCAAAGCTATTTGAAATCGTCTTTTGGAAAGGAATGCGGCGTGTGAAGGCATATTAATTGGACAATAGAAATGGGTGTCTCTTCCACAGCAATGCAGCATCTTAGAAGTCCATGTCGCAAATTTTTGAGAGAAGCAATTCATTTTCATCAACCATCTCATGTTCTTACCATATCTGTTCCCCCCAATTACATTTATTTTCAAGTTGAAATAAAATTGTAAGGGCAGAGGCACGAATGGATAGAAGAGACTGAATCGACGGTGATATTGGAATGCTAAAGTATTGGAATAGAGGTGTTCCTGGAGAAGTTCACGAACCTATACTCTTGTTCCAAATGTTGTATTAAATTACAATCAGACTATGTAGAAGCTTAATATATGAAATATATACATATCCGCTGTGTTATACAGTCAATGCGCGATCAGTCCTGTGACTGTTTGAATACACAGTGTACTTGCATATTTATTTCAATATGCAAACAACTGATAGCATGTATTTTGAAAATAATAGAAACGATAGTAAATTCATTGGTATTTGAGAAACTTGCAAGCATACAATTTAAAGTAAATCGAGCAAAGTTTGCTCTAATTTTATTAAGAAAATATTTAATAAGTGAAATGACTTTTATTATGCAAAAAGCAGTAAATAATAATTAATCTAAGTATATTAATCCTAATCATGAGGTAGAAATGCTCTGAATCGTCATGAATGGGATTTATAATACATTTTCTCATAAGTAATTTAATCAATGAATTAATCTCAGACATTTCTCTCGAAAATATTTTACATTCGGATTTTTTTCTAAAATATTTCGTATTTTATTAAGAGCTATTCTAATCAGATATACATGAATTGAAATGGGTAATTTTATTTAAATAGTAATTTTTCAATTTTAATTTTTTGCACATGCAGGATGCATTTTATTTTAAAAAAAATAAGTTTATTGATTTTTACTCATTTTTAAATATTTTATACAAATAAAATATTTGATGCAAATCTTCTTTTTTGTGAGTTATGTATTAGCCTGCTTTTATCTTCAATATTCTTCTGTACTTAAACTAACTTCAATATTTTTACGTACATTAATATTTCTTAATGCAATATGACAAATTGTAGAATTTCTGTTATTCTTTGAAAATTTCTTTCATTTAACGAATAATATATTTGGAAATAATATGATTTGAATTAGAATCATCAGAAATAATATAATTTGAGAAAAGAAAATTAAAAAGGGATTCCGAGTTAAATATACACAAATAAATATTGGTTTATACCGTACAAAACAATCTCATTATAACAATTGAATTTTTTTCGTTTATTTTATTACAAATATACTTTTTTTTACAGAAGTATATAAAAGAGTTTTAGAAATATAAGCATTAAGCGTGATTTATTTCAGCGGTTTCTTTTAAAAATATCGAAATGAATTCATTTTTAGTGACTCAGTAGAACTTGAAAGAACACAATTAATTTAAATATAAAATATGGATTCTAACACTTTGTTTCAAGTTTTCTTACAATTACATTAAAAGAATGGTGCACGGGCAGCTGCATTTCAACAATCTAGATACGTATTCCATCTCAATAAAATTCGAATACCTTTTTGCTTTATGGCTTTATTTGTCTTATACTAAGTAATAGTACAGAAACATCATTTTTTGAGGCTGTGGCATTGTGCGACCCTTGCACACTTACCACCGAGATTGTGAGCCGGCAGTTGAATAAGCGAATTAACCAATTGTCAAATCAAATTTTTTTTTAAGAATAGAATCAAAAACTCCTTCTGCAACAATTATAAATAAGTCACAACCTCTACTTCAGTTTCTGATACCGTTTCCCAATTGGGTTTGGACGATCAGTTGTTCAGCTGTACTTTATTGATTTTCTTTTTTAAAAATGTTGTTGTTGTCAATAAATTGTTATTTTCTGTTGAGATGTTCAATTCCTTTCTTTAACACCTTCTGATATAATCACCTTGTGTAACAAACCACAGGACTAAAAAAGGTTCTAATTTTTACACTATTTAATAATTGTACTAATTTAATGCATTCATTATAAAATGTACTTCATGCACAGTTTCTCATAATGTACTGATAAATGGATTTTTGAATATACTTAATTTAATAGAAATTTATATACTTGTGGAATATTTCTAAATTTTTCAGGACACGGTACGATAAACAGATATAAGTGTTAGAATCTCAATAAATTGCATTTCTCATTTCGCGATCTTTTACTGAGAATGGGAATCACGATTTGGATACCGCTCCTTGTTTTTATATCTGAAGAGAACCTTGTGAGAGCATACGTATCAGCATTCTTCTTGAATTTCGTGATAGAATTTAAAAGTTTCTTCTTAACTCGGAATAATTTTTCAGGTAAAAAAATACCATAATTTTCATCAAATTCCGTTAGGACATTCCTGGAGTGTTTTCAGTTTGTGAACGAAATGGTAATCTTGTCTTTTTTCCTTAACAGACAAACACGTGATAACATAACGTGTTAAGATAAGAATACAAGATAAGAGCAGAAATAAAAGTGATCCAATTATATATTCCAATAATTAATCATTTCAGTAAAGATGCGAGGCTTTCAAAAATATGATAAAAATACTTATAGTTACACAAAATTAAAAAAAAATGACTTCATCAGTTTTTATGAAACATAGTTCATAAAAAAATGATAATACGACCGAAGAGAGAAATAAATGAAAAGGAAATTATATGAAGAAAAAAAACACGATGTTCAGAAAATATTTATCAAAGACATCAACAGCAGTGTTTTATTAGGAATAAGAAATGTCTATAGCATATAAATGTAGTGCTATATAAGTGCAAGAAGTAAGTCAATTATCACATGCAAATGTCACTTAACATTAGGGTATGAATATTTTAAAATCACTACATTTATTGCACACTGTACCTATTGGATAAGATACAGATAAACTTCACAAAAAAGCGAGGATAGTCTTTTACACACGGAATCTGTTATTATGCATAAATCGAGTGAGAAATAATGCACATGTGCTTTCTCTCTCTGTCTCGAAGTAAATGCGCTATGGGGTAATATCATGTATATATTAGTGTAAATAGGGTGATTTGAAGATTTCATTTCATTTTTGTAGTTATTTTATTAGTAATTAACTGCAAAATAAGTTTGTAAAAAAATGGAGGAAAAATATTATAATATTTTCCAAATATATATTTTTTAAAATATTTCCAAATTTTAATATTTTCCAAATATATAAAAATTTTTAAAATATTTCCAAATTTTAATAGTTTCCAAATATATAATATTTTTTAAAATATTTCCAAATTTTAATATTTTTCAAATATATAATATTTTTTAAAATATTTTCAAATTTTAATATTTTGCAACAAATATTTTCTAAATTTAGAAATGTTATTTAAAATGTTAGAATGCTTTAAAGTTTAAATTTTTTTAGAAAACTCCTAAAAATTTCATTATATTTCAATGTGAAAACCCGAAAACAAACACAGTAAATAAAGCAATTACACATAATAGAATTTTCAAATATGATATTAAAAAAAAATGATTTTTCTGTGTAATTATAAAGTTTTAAATATACAAGATAATTAGAAAGAATAAATATTTATTTCAATTGATTGTGTTAAATATGAAACTGCTTGAAATTTTTATTTCAAACGTTATCCAATTCAAAATAAATTGCAAGCATTTCGTCATTTTTTCCCTCATAAGTAAAGATGGTAATATTGAAAATGTTAATTCTTTTTCTTATTTATCAATAGAAATTGGCACAACACATACAGTTAAAAAGGAATTCTTACGATTTAACAAATAAATGTGATGCATTAAATAATTATTCAACAATATAAGTCCATCACATTGTTTGTAAAATAACTTAAAGGACTTGTATTTCAATATACTCACCTGAGACATACAGGTTGTTTTTTCAAAAAAAAGTATTTAAAAGATAGAAAAACTGCACTATGATGCATAGACTGATGTGAAGTTGGGTTGAGGGTGATATTATTACATAATACAGATATAATATTCCGAAAGAAATAATTTTCTTATACATACAGAATTCATGTTTGATTTTATTTACAGAAAAAGCAAACCGAGACAGTTAATCAAAAATATGTCAAGTTGAATGCTATATTTTAGAATTTATTACGTTTAACTAACATCAAATTTAAAATTAAATAAACAGGAAAAATAAATTTGCTATGAAAATACAAAAACTGAAAACACTGTCAGAAATTATATATTTTTAATTATTTAAAAATATTTGAATACTTGCAAGATATTTTAGGACTTCATGTATGACTTAAATATTTTAATTAATTATGTCGGGCTGCCATCTTTTATTTAAGAAAGTAACTAATCTATTTCGTTCATAAGTACATTTCTTTGTGTTTCAATTTTGATTTAATGTGTATATTTTTCAATTTTGGTTTTATATCATTATTATGTGGTCCTTTAATATTTATATTCACGTTAATCATTTTATTAGCAAAACAGAAACAATGCAATGACGCTTTATTAAAATGGTTTTATGTTAATAAATATTTCCTAAATATTTTTCTTTCCGAGTATTAAAACTGGCTATGAACATCATTAACCTAGAAAATTATGTTAAATCACAAATATCAAATATTTAAAAAGGATTATGGGTACCTTAGAGTTGGGAGGAGATATTTTGGATGCGAAAAACTGAGGCATTTTACCCTCAATTATCAACACCTTTCATTTACTTATGTTACAAATATGCCTATAGCTGTCTGCAAAAATACAAATATGCCTGTTTGTTACAAATTTATTATAGCTGTCATTACTGTCACATTAAACTGTCATTACACATAAAAACACATTTCTACAATCTATGTTTTTTTCCCAAATTAAATGATAGCAGAGCCTTTACACAGGCGAAAAGAAGAATTTCTTGAAGTTTCAAATATATATTAAACATATTAATGCATCATAATTATGTTTGAAATATTAATTAGTAGTTAAGTACTGGCATTTAATTTCTGACGACTGGTATTTTTTCAAATTTTTTTCCAGTTTTTTCAGTTTTATAATCTTTTATACTATTGTTATATTATACCTTCGTTATCTAATGATAAACCTGCGATTTGTTCCCCTTAAACTATCACGCTTAAGAGCTTTAAATTTCTATTTGAGCATACCATCTTTAAAATACAGATCTTTGAACAGAAATTTGATAAAAATCCTGTATTCATTATTTTTGGTTGATTCCTCTCTCTCTCTCTCTATTGCATAAATAAATCACATAGCAGTTATTCTTTGCTAACTTAGTTATTTTATTGAGGCATCAGTATAAAAGGGAGAAAGACATTTAAAGAAGTAGCGCATAAATTAATTAAAAGCATTTGATTAAAAATATTCTAAAATTCTCTAAGGATACCAAAATATGCGATAAACAATAAAATAATGCATTTCAGACTCCTTTTTTGTGACATACATTTTTTGACATAAATGGAGCTTCAATTTTTTGTTATCTAATAATGATATTTTTATTATTTTTTTTTTTGAAATATAAAAGTAATTTCTTAATCAAAAAGTATTTTCCCCTTTTAATTGAATACGTACATGATATCTGAGACATATTTGTATTTAGGAACCATTTAGAAATAAAAATGTTGTTACACTTAATGGTTTTAAATTTTCTTTATGCTTCTGTAAAGCATATTGTGACATATTCAGTTTTTAAAAGCAAAAGATTTAATCTTAATGTGATACTTTTTTAAAAATATTATCTGTTCATTTTTTAAAAGCAAACGATTTAAAAATAAAGTGATACCTTTTTCAATATTCTTTATTAAGATATATATTTTTTAAATATTTAAAAGTTGTTACATAGAAATAAAATTATGCTTTTGGCAACACCAGATCATATTTATGATTTTAGATAATTTACTGGCAACAAACAAACAAACAAAAAAAAAAAAAAAAAATAGAATTGATTTTGGTTCCGAGATGTAAAGACTAACGTTGAAAAATTGTGCTTGTGGAAATTGTGTATCTAATTTATGTTTGAAAAGATGTGTGAAATAAATGTGATATCCTAAAAAGAAGTCATCTTTATTAATAGTCTGCAATACAGTACAATATCTAGGCATATAATGAATCAAAGATATTTTATCTAAGTAATACCTAAATTTTAAATAATTTTTATATGAAGTAAAGAAAAATAATTAAAATTTCTAAATTTACAAAATTCTACGATTTTTTTCGAAGAAAATATAATATGACATCATTAAAAAAAGTTGGTTTAGTATTTTATGTGCATTTTTTATATATGATGTGTCAAATAAATTGAAGATAACCTTAAAATAGCAAAATTGGAATTTAATTTTTATTGCAACGTTAGAAAAGACCTTTTAAGGGTCACTGGTATACATGACCTATGCACATGGCATCGAAAGATAAAGGTTGATGACTTTGTGAGGATTATCACTCGGTTTTGTTTTAAAAATGTGCCAAATAAGTACCAATTTCCTCACATCCATGACCTGGTACATAATTTAAGAGGCAAATCTATTTTTTCAAAAGCAGATCTTAATCTTACATATTATCATATATCTACAAAGAAGGAGGATGTTCCTAAAACAACGTCATTACACGATTTCAAAATTTTGAGTTTCTCTTCGTGTTATTTGGACATAGTAATGGGACTACAAACTTTCCGTGGCTAATAAATCAAATGTAAGGTAACTTCGACTTTTGTTCAATCTATTCAGATATCTTAATCGCATTCCATATTGAGGAAAATTATTTCCATCATTTTAAAGAATTTTTGAATGCTTTCAAAAACAGTAATAAGTCTTGAGAAATGTGTTTTAGGATAACATTCCATCAAATTCTTAGACTATTTAGTTTTTAAAGATGGCTTAAAACCTTTATCATACCGGTATAAAGCTATCCAAAATTTATCTTTACCGAAAATTAGGAATGAAATAAGACGAATCTGGGCTCTCATAAACTTGCATTGTAGATTTCTTGAAAACGCTGTTCAAGAGCAATTCCTTTTCAAAGAATCATTTAAGGGTTCAGTGAAGAAAAATAATAAGACTCCCAATACCTGAATTACAGAAGCAATATCAGATCTCCTCAAATGCAAAAAAGTATCAACCCCTTGTTAGATTATCTTAACATATTTGAAGGATAACAATGCTTAAAGGTTGATGCATCTAATGAGTCATATAAAAATAACGAATAGAAGCTTCTTGTATTTTTTATAAAAAATTAAATGTTCCAAAACAAAATAATAGTCTTAACAACAGTACATTACTATTATAACAGTTTGTTACAGAAAACATTACCATAGAACCACAGTAACCATTTGTCTACTTACAGCTGAATATATCATTTAACATACATGTTAGAAGGATACGAATTAATAGTATGTGTGGAACATAAACTTATTTATTCCTTTTCTGATAAGTGAGATAAGTATATTCATGCCATTTCTAATAAGTGAGATAAGTATACACCTCGACAATTTCGGTAACTTGGCCTTATTTGGACCATTTTCCACTAATATTCGGGATATATATAAAACATTGTTGCAAATAGTCTTTTATGATTTCGAATACTTATTTTTAATTTTATAATCTAATTTCAGAGAACTTTCAAAAGAACAGTTATACGATCCTGATTTATTGTCTTTATAAGGAAATAAAGCATCCTTGAATTTCATATATACTAAACTTCTGGATACATACGTGAAATGTTTTTCGATATATCTGCGGGTTATATCAGTATGTATGTACTGAACACTTTTCGAAAAAAAACTTTTTCACTTTTTCATGAACTTTCTCAATCAGATACTAAAGCTATTATTAAATTAGTAAGTTAGCGTTATATCTGACCATCTTAAAAAAAGTGTATAAAAAATGAACTCAAAATTGTATGGCTTGTCGAAATGAGAAAATTGATCGCTATACAAATAATATATATTTTGATATAATTTTTAACTGTATCGCAGATTTAATCCTTTAGGCATGGATCTACTGAGGCCCTTACTCCCTTCTAATGGATATACATATTGTGTAACGTGTGTAGATATAGTTACGAAATGGGCTAAAGTAATTCCAGTCACAGGTATAACAGCAAAGACTGTTGCTAGGGCTTTGTATGTTAAGTGGATAAGTCGTTTAGACGTTTCTCAATATGTTTAAGCTATTCAGGGGTATTTAATTTGAACGCAATCTGTTTAAATATATTTCTACGTTATTCGGGGTAAAAATCCAACATACTACTCTCTATCACACTTAAATCAATGACATGAGGGAACGGTTCGGAAGTTAGTCGAAGACGACATTCAAAATTCACTCATAAGAAAGATTGACATAAATACCGCAAGGTATTTATTTGGATTAATCGAGCAACCTACAGGTAACCAACTGGCAATTCCACTGCAAAAATGGTCAATGGATCACCTCTTATGTGACCGGAAGAGTCCTTGGAGTCCGAACAGAAGCCACCAGACGAGAGGACATTTGTGTATCTTTTCAGAAAAAAAATCATACACTTCTGCCTTATCATTGGATGTCACCATTGTAAAATACCTCCTTCAGTACTGTCTTAAAATTACAACTCATATCTTTGAAGGAGATAAATGCTTTCCATCTCTAATGCCACCGTATACTGGATTCTATCCCACGTAATCCACAACAAGCAAGGTTTTTAACTTCCGTTGATGGTAAGTCGGCTACATTAGTACATATCGGTTAACACCTGAGTACTTCCTGTGGCATTATACTTGCTCTCCTCCACAGTTACCACAGAGTTCATTCGTGTCTTTTCCCTGAGCTCCAGGAAACGTGTCTAATTCTATTGATCGTGTGTACCAGTGGAAGGGGATGTCCTACATGGTCCTGTTCTAGGGTTCGATGAATAATCGGCTTACACGAGATTATGCAACATTGGAGTATGCAAATTATGCTCGTAAACACTGCCGGATGATCAACTCAATTATCTAAGCTGGAGTGTAAACGCGAAATTTCATTACTCATATTTTCACTTTCGTCACAGGAGCTGTGTGGAGAAGGTAATACTCGTAGTTTGACTTTTAAATAAATCAACTTGTAGAGTTAACCTGCTTTTTCCTTGTTTATCAACTTTCATTAATCATCGGCGACCCGAACAAATTGCTGTAAGGGGATCAAGATAAATGTACCAAATATAAACCAAATTATATTTTAACAGAGACATGCGATATTTATACATTTTGCCATATATATCATGGTATATTAAACTTTTAGTCTTTAGCCTCCTATAACAAGGCAGTCTGATATGGAATTGCGAACAAAAAGCAAAGCTACTCCAATAAAAGCAAAAACACGTTTCTTGTAGAGAAAGGTTTTGTTACAGTTTTTTTGGGACTCACAGCATATTATTATGCAAAATAATATTTAGTATATATTTTATGTAACATAAATGTACCTCTTTGAAGAATAAGTACAAATTAAAACAGAACTATTGAATTGGATATCATCACGAAAGATTATACGAGTTTAGTTAAAACAACTAAAAATCACAAATATATATTCAGCATTTTTATTCTACAATAGTTTCCTTTTAAAATAATGATAAAAAAAGGTTTTTATGCTCCTCAATAACATTTTCAAGCTAATAATAATAAATATATTATGAATTAAATATATACGATCGATTTAACTGTTTGCGCAGCTAATCAGAGTATAATACATAATTACATAGGTTAAGACGATTCCTATTGCAATGAAAATAAAATTTCATGTTATTGGAATCATTCGCCACAAAGGTAATGATATTTCGTTTCCCACGATTGCAATGCAATAAATCTTTGTTGACTGATTGAAGAAGAATGAATTTTATTTTCTCGGGGCATAATCCAAGCTTTAAAACTGATTTCAGAAGACACTTCAGGTATTTTTGATGCCAAAACTGTGGTGCGTATAACATATTATGTTAAATAAAATATATAGAATTTCTTCACGATAAATGTACAATTAATGCAGTATACTACTATGAACGTTTAGTGAAGGCTGAAGCAGTATATCGGACGAAAAAGACGTTCCTTTTCAGAATACCATTATAATAATTCTTCTCGGAACTCCATACCTAATGCATCACCAGAAAAAAATACACTTCGAGTTACGATACTCGAATATCCTCCTTAGAGTCTTGACTTTACAAAGATATGTTAGGTGAAATAGGATCTTTATCTTTTGCGCAATTGCCTGTGTACACGCCTGACTTCTTCTTATCATACTAGGATTAAAAAGAATGAAACCCATGCCAAATGCTGGAAAAAAATGAGTAGATTTTAAGTAGGGATATATAAAAAATTAAATTTGGTGTATAAAATTTTAATAAGTAATACTAAAAAAATATTATTTTTTTTATTTGATCGGTCATTGTAATTTTTGTAAAATTATGTTAAACAAAATTATCCTTAAAATATTTAAATGTAAGTTCCTCTTAAGAATCTGTGAAACCATTTTGATAAGAAGGAGCTACCTATTTCATGGAGATCTTCCACGAAGCTCACATATTTTTCGATATTCAGTGGAGCACTAGTACAGATAGTCCCCTTGCGGAAACATTTTCACTTCATGATAAAATATTGCTTAAATTTAGGATTAAAGTTTTTATGTTCCTCAATAACATTTTTAAGCTAATAATAATAAATATATTCTGAATTAAATATATGCGATTACTTTAACTGTTTGCGCAGCTAATCAGAGTGTAATACATAATTGTATAGGTTAAGACGATTCCTATTGCACTGAAAATAAAATTTCGTCTTATTGGAATCATTCTCCACAATGTTAATGATATTTCGTTTTCCACGAATGCAATAAATCTTTGTTGACTGATTGAAGAGTCAATATTACTTTCTTGAGGCATGATCCAAGCTTTCAAACTGATTTCAGCAGACGCTTCAGGTATTTTTGATGCCAAAACTGTGGTGCCAATGTATAAACCAGAAAATATTAATGAATAACCTGTATTCGCAACGATATGGTAAGAATCAAATTGATCTGGACTACTCACAAAATAAATTGAAAATAATATTCCAAAAGAATTGTAAGCGATTGTAAGGAGTATAAGAAGACTAACTTCTTTATCAATCTTGTCAATAATTGATTTAATTTCAGCATAAGAGCGTAGAAGAGCTTCATATTCAATTGCCATTTTACTTGATAAAATGTTTGCAAAATCGTTAATAATATTCCTTAAATATTGGCAAATCATCATATAAAAAATTTCGAACGTATAAAAAGGTAATCTGATGAACAGGGTCGAGAATATATCAGTTAGAAATAAAGATATGTTGCAAATTAATTGCCCATGACATTGGAATGCTAAGATTTCATAACGTGCTTCGTTAAAGTGTTTTCTGATTAACCATTTGTAAGCAAAAATAAATATTTCCAATGACACACAGAGAGCAATAACAGCTTTGAACCATACGCCACTTGCCTTTCTTTTGTTGGTTTCAAACTGACTCAAAAGTCTCGCTATTCTTTTGAGTTTTTTGAATTTGATGGTAAGGGCCCAACGGTGTACTATACCAAGGGCAAACATTAAAGTAGATGCAAATCCAATGGCGAAAGGCTTAATTGATATCGTTCGAAGAACTGTATTTATTGCTAGAGCAGTTTCGAAGAGTTTGATGAAAGCTTTAATGAAAGGGAGAAAAAAGACAATTTTACTCTCACGTTTATTTGTAGTCAAAGGAAAAAGTGCACAACAGTAAAACAAAAAGAAGATGCTTTTAAAAGGCTGCTTCATTTGTGTTTGATGTTAACAATGAATAGGAAATCGAAACACTTAAATTTCATTAGACAACGATTTTCCTTATTTGAAGGAAGTTTATGATTATGCTTCTGTTTACTCAAACTCAGTGTTGAATATAAGAACCTTCTTGAGAATGTTTATAGGCATCAGGAAAGATAGGTGAAATGAGCTGCATTGCAAATAGGGATATCAAAGACATTCGTTTCCATAAGAATTAATGAAAAACACGGAAGGGGTGAATACTCCTGTAATAGATTAGAATGTTTCTAAAAGCAGTTTTATCTACTTTCTTACTTTGTAATAAAAGGCTTTTTTATTTAATGAAATTTTCTTTCTTTTCTTGAAAAATCCATTTATATGCACAAATAAGAGTTGAATAAAATGTTCCTTATGGTGTGATCTACATTCGAAAAGAACAGACTATTGATTCTTAACGTATGCCAATAAAAGTTTGAAATCAAATTGTCTAAGACCCTTTAGAAAAATAACACAATGTACTTGAAGAAATTATCCAAGAAAAGCTTTTAAAGAAATTGCATAGTGTACATCATTTGAAGTTGTCACTTAAATACTATTATAATTTTTTCGTTATCATTTAATTAGAGCTATAAACATGAGGCTAGACTACCCTATCGATCATGGTAGCGGATTCGCGGGCAGCGTTGTTTCATTGTGAGATTGTTCAAGCCAAAATGCTTTTAAAATCCGGCCGTATGCAAGAGGTGTTACACGTTACATCTGATAAAGGTCCAAAATTATACCGTGGTGTGGTGGTGTGGAAATTTGGGAGGCAGATTCTAGCTCAGGTATTGTCCTCGTCATATGACCGAGGTTCAAAATTACGAGATCTGTCACTCATGGCTCTCGTGTTGCTTCCTAATGCAGTCAACTCAATGATCTGCAAACATTTTCTAAAATCATATATATAAATATATGTATATATATATATATATATATATATATATATATATATGTGTGTGTGTGTGTGTGTGTATGTGTAAGAAGGGTAATAAAAGTAATCAAAACAATTCATAAATATCTCTAAGTAAGAAAGTGGAATAAGAATTTTAATATATTTTGGTGATATTTAAAATTCATCCTAAATTTAAGCAATTTTTTAACATGAAGTGAAAATGTTTCCGCAAGGGGACTATGTGTACTAGTGCTCCACTGAATATTGAAAAATATGTGAGCTTCGTGGAAGATCTCCATGGAATAGGTAGCTTCTTTTTATCAAAATGGTTTCACAAATTTTTAAGAGGAACTTACATTTAATTATTTTAAGGATAATTTTGTTTAACAGAATTTTTCAAAAATTGCAATGACCGATCAAATAAAAAAAATAATATTTTTTTAGTATTATTTATTAAAATTTTATACACCAAATTGAATTTTTTATATATCCCTACTTAAAATCTACTCATTTTTTTCCAGCATTTGGCATGGGTTTCATTCTTTTTAATCCTAGTATGATAAGAAGAAGTCAGGCGTGTACACAAGCAATTGCGCAAAAGATAAAGATCCTATTTCACCTAACATATCTTTGTAAAGTCAAGACTCTAAGGAGGATATTCGAGTATCGTAACTCGAAGTGTATTTTTTTCTGGTGATGCATTAGGTATGGAGTTCCGAGAAGAATTATTATTATGGTATTCTGAAAAGGAACGTCTTTTTCGTCCGATATACTGCTTCAGCCTTCACCAAACGTTCATAGTAGTATACTGCATTTATTGTACATTTCTCTTGAAGAAATTCGATATATTTTATGTAACATAATATGTTATACGCACCACAGTTTTGGCATCAAAAATACCAGAAGCGTCTGCTGAAATCAGTTTTATAGCTTTTATTATGCCCCGAGAAAATAAAATTCATTCTTCTTCAATCAGTCAACAGAGATTTATTGCATTCGTGGAAAACGAAATATCGTTATATTTGTGGAGAATGATTCCAATAAGACGAAATTTTATTTTCAGCACAATAGGAATAGGTTTAACTTATACAATTATGTATTATACTCTGATTAGCTTCTCAAACAGTTAAATTGATCGTATATATTTAATGCAGAATATATTTATTATTATTAGCTTGAAGATGTATTTGAATTATTGAAAATTTTATTTTACAGCTATGAAGAACTGTGTGGCTTAACTATATTAGTTCTTGATTTATCCCTTAGTCTACTTTCAAAATGAATGGTGTTGAAAAGTTATGTATTAGTTCACGTTTATCATAGGTGTGTCACTTTTCCTGAAAGTGAAGGATGGTTCGATCTGACCTAATGTACCAGGAAACGTGAAATTTTTAAGACATGACCCATTTATCTGAAAAGTTTAATTTTAGTGTTTCTAAAGTTGTGACGTTGGGCAATTCGCTATCTTCTATTCGCTAATCTCAGGGACTTTTTAGTAGTTTGAATTACATAAAATTAAAATGTCCTTTCCGACCAAATTAAAACACTATTATGTAAGTTAGATGAAGATAATAAGTGTAGTTAATTGAATTAAGGCAAGTGATATATAAGCGAAACAGAATTGAAAGAGAGGGGAGACAGAGGATAACGATAAGCAGATACATAATAGTAGATTTGATAGATTGTCGTAATCAATCGTTTGGATAAAAGTGACACCTAGCGAGGTAATACGAGTTGAATTTATAATAAATAAGAAATGTTTGAATTGGAACGAGCCATTTGGTAAGTTAAGGCTTTACCATTAGAATTTAAAGTAAGATTAATTGAGTTAAGAGTCTCTTTCTTTCTCAAGCGAATTATTTTAGAGATTCTATGTTAAGAGGTAATAAAAAGTGTTATCTTTCTCTTCTATATCTTCAAGTGGAGACTTAAACTTATTGCCTATTTATTTAAGCTTTAAGAGGGCGCTAATGTTAATAATGAAGGATATACGTCACAAAGTTACTTACACAAAGTTAAAATTAATACATGAGGTCTTGTAAAATAATAATTTTTTGGGATCCATCAGTGAGTAGGAAATTACATGTAACATAAATTCTAAACAAAGAACTAACGATTTAGAAATGTATCATCAAGAAACTAAACAAGAAAATTTATTATGAGAAATGTTAATCAAAGAAAATTGAAGGATTCAAACTTGTAACATATATTTTGTTATGGAGACACCGTTACTAAATAGCACAAAAATTAACGACGCAGGACGTCCAAAATACTGTCACGCAGACATTTAACCCAGAAGATTTGATTATATGTATTCTTTCCTCTTCAGAAGCATAATCATGTATCTTTTGATCAGAAAGAAATTATGAACTTAAATAAAAAATAAGAAAGAAACTCCAGATGTTTCGTGAATAGCCAATACAAAATATCTCGTACAACTTTCATTAAAAATAATAAGTTATGATTTATAATATAATTTCTAATAAACAAGGGGTGTAACAACATATTTAACATAATAATAAGAATAACTATGTAATTAAAGAGTGTTTTAAATTTCCCTAAATAACTAATGGGTCCATTTGATTCCACATTCTTTCTGACGTCTGCTTTTTTATTCCTGTCATTGAATAAGTTGAAAAACCAATAGCATTAATTACGATTTTGTAGAACTTTTCTTTGAAGTCTGCTCTTTTGGTTTTGTTGCAGTCATAATTTGTAATCAAAGTTAAATTAGTGATTCTGTTATTTGAGTTTTATTATTGGTTTGCCCCTCTAATTGACAAGTTCCTTTATGGATAAGAACATATGTATAGAATTTTAATTTTGGTGTAGCTTGTATTACTTACATGCCATTACAACAATGAAATATGATTATCTGAAATATATTTTTTACACAAAGTAGAAATATGAAAGGGAGTGGAATCCTGTTGAAATAAAAGCATTTCATTATCCTAAGATAGAACACGTGTTAAATGCTATATTTACATTCAATTATTTCTTTTATACATTTTTTCCTCAAATTTATTTATACACTAATCAGGCGAATTCTATTCTCCTTTTTTGATTTTATTCAGTTGCAGATCATAGCTTTAATCAGGTCTTCCACAGAAAGCTTCACGAATATACTCTTCATGTACTTTAAGGCTTTCACTGACGAAAAAAAATTCGTCTGTGAACTGGAAAAATTCAAATTATGAGCGACGTGCAATCATTTTTCGTTACCTCTCTACTATCAACACGCGATTTAGTCCAGTTTAAAATTATTAATATTTGTTTCAGATATAAAAATATGATTTTTCATGAAATTTAAGTATTTTAGCCTAATTTTACAATCTATTTCATTTAACTCTTGTAATAAAATTCAAAGTATATTGGACCACTTTAGATGGGAATTTTTTTTTTTTTTGTCATTTGTTCTATCTCTGCTTCCTAATGTAAATCTTTTTCTGCCTATATCAGCCTGGTTTTATACTGATCGAGTATCCATACGCGCTTTGAAAAAATGTCTTAAAGTTTCTTTTAAATTGTTAAACGCCATGCTTACATTTACAATTCTATGCCACTAGGTCGCATAGTATTTTGATGATTCGTTAACGCATACAAAATAATTATGTAAATTAGGTAATTTTTTAAGTAATTTATAGAAATCCTATAACACAAAAACAAATATTCCCCTTTCAAAACATTATAAGGCACCAACAGTTGAATCATTGCCCAATAAAGGTTGCTCATTTGAGTTGAATTCCTCAGTAGTAGTGACGCTTTATTGCTGTAATAAATAGTAACCCGAAATTTTAAAAAATAGGGAGAACGATGTCTTTATACTACCTTTATTACAATCACTACGCTCCAGTTATGTATAAATTATTATTTATATTATTTACAAAGATGTAAGGGCCTAAAAACAGCCCATTCATTCTCTATCCTACTTTAACAGTCAGGACAACAAATTACATCCAAAATGAGGAAAACCCTCTTTAAGCGGAAAAGAACTAAATGTAATCTGAAAATTATTTCATGATCGAATGTGCTCTTTCACTTTAAACGAAACCAGCGCCTCTTACTGGTATTCAAATAAATTATCTCTAACAGCTGGTTATATCAATGATCATGCTCATTGGCAACTATTAGGTACAGGAGAGCTTCTACAATATCAGAGTTCTTCTTGATGATGTTTGAATTAAAACTGGTAATTAAAACTCTTTTCTGTATGGTACTTGAATTTTATCCCTTGCTAATTTGTATAAAATTTTATACAATTATTTTGAAAAAATCGTTTATGAAGTATCAAGGATTCACTGACCTTAGGTTTTTCAACTTCACTTTTAAGTACTTTTACAATATGATGCTACTATAAATACATAGCTGGTTTTTCCAAAAATACTTTACTAGAACTGGAGTTAGAAGAATTTTTAATCTATAAAAAAAAAAAGTTCGTTTGTACGCAATTTATACAAATCCACAGTTTTATTGCAATCTCAATGTAATTTTCAACACTTGATCTTTAAAACAAGTTGGAAGTCGATGTTTACATATGTTTTCGAAATAGCAACCGATGGTGTCAATAAATCTCTATTAATATATGTGAGGTATTTATTCATATCAATAGCAATTCTTACAAATAGAAATTTTAAACAACCATCATTACCTATATTCTAAGCGTGAGCAATTAACTTTCAACGAATCGGAAATTGAACTCGAAACTTTGTGGGCTGTCATCAATCATACGACAATGAAGGACTTTTACACGTCCCACAAAATTCAGCGGTGTTATATTGCGGAGAAAGCTGCATAGTGGGAGGTTATTACGCGAAGCTTATTAGATCCGTAAAACTTGCTTTAGTTAAAATTATAAGGACGACAACTTTTTTTTATTAAAACTAGAATCGTTCTGTATTGCGATAGAGAGAGAGAAAAAATTTAGCTATAATAGCTTATGTATTTTTCAAGTTACAGGAACATGTTCTTCTAACTCCATCGCATATGCCTTTAAGACCTGGAGTAAATAACCAGGCTTAATTTTGATTCTTATTTAACTAACAGAAAGATGCCAAATAAAATATTTAATTAGAGTAAAAGATTGTTTACTGTGACTGGAATAATTAGAAACAAAATACATTCTGATGTTAAGATTTGTTGAATTCGTCACACCTTCCATTAAAATAGCTGAGAATTCAAGTTTAATGATATTGTATTAATTAATGATAACAAACTTCCTAAACATTTTTGAAAAATCGGAAAAGTTGTATCCATTTTCCCTAGGTTTGTTGACGAATGCTGCTATCTTCACGTTATGGTAGGAAAATTTTCAGACTATCTTCGCATATTCACAGTGTGATTATAATTAAATATGAGCACACTCAAAATGTTATAAAATAGAAGCACTATATCAGAATGATCTGATATTAAACCTGAGTATAGGTGAAGCAATGAGAATTTGTCATGCGATAGAAAAAAAAAAGTTCAAAAGTAATGCAATAGATGGCGATGCACTAGCCATAAGAAGGTAAAAACGATTGTTGTAAAATCCAAGCCTATTTTAAGAGGATGATTAAAAGACGTGATAAGCGCATCACACATTACACGTGAAATAAAAAGTTTCCGCTATTCTGCGTCTGAAAAGATAGTAATGACTCTATCATTAAAGGATCGGGCTCTGCTTGTGAAACTGATTTATACGAATGATTGTTATTATTTGAAGACTGAGCGGCAATTGTTTTGAAGAAATTCTGGACATTAAAGAGTTTAGAAAGCCGCTCTGGTCCTATAACTGCATTTGGCTCGAAGAAAATGGTTGAGAAACTCCAAAAGATGGGTTTAAATCGAAGTGAAATGTGGCAGAGAGAGGAATTCAAATGCTTCGAAGTCAGTCGAGGATGTGGCTGCAACACTAGATAGAGGGTCAAACAGTGCTCTTCTTTGCTGCTGCTTCACTTCTTTTGGGTAAAGTTGAACGCCTCCATTCCAAGAATGGCTGTTTTGTATCCGAAGTGGCATGAGCCACACTTTATTAATCTGCAGGAGAGATTCAGTAGCTATCTTGCTTTTTCCATGAAAATAACAAATCATAACTCGTATTTCACTATTGGTAGCATTTTCGGTTATGTGAAACATTTTAAAACCACCCAATCCAGCGTAAACACGGACAGATGCTTCCGTATTGGGGTCTGTGATTAACCAACACATGTGGGTATTGAGTGCAATAGAGTGGAACAGCGAAAGTAGCGCTGCATTTGCCATGTTTGAAAAGGGATCTAACTTGAAAAGTACCTCGATTACATATATATAAACTTTACTTTTTGTGTAGAATTGTATTGCTAATGATAATCGATGAGTCTTGACTGTGAACAGTCTATGTTTTCATTCGTAAAAATGGTTGGCATGGTTAGGTTAAAAGCAAAACTCTCAGAATTAATCGTTCATTGTAAGTTTAGAAGTTTCAAATTTAAATTCCGAGAAAGAGTATGAATGCATTAATTGCGTTTTATTCCTACTAAATTTACAGTATATTTTATTGCACGTGTAACTTAACCTTTTTGGGATTGATTTTTTATAAAGTAATTATTCACATGAAAATGTTTTCTGATGTTGTGATGTTTGAAATGTTCGTTTTGATAACTCACCGAGAAAAAATTCAATATTAAATCTTATTCTTATCATCTAAAGAGTACTTTATCAGGTGGATAAGATATAATGCAAAGTCCCACCTCAAAAGTTTCAAGTTAATTTGTAAGTTTACGCAATATAAGTAACTGTGCCTTTTTCGGAAGAGAATTGAATTATTTACAGTATTGAAATAATTGCTTAACAAAAGTGGAAATGACAGGCTTTCATAGTTCTGCTTTCATTATATTTATTTTCGTTATGTACCTCAATTCTATGAATGCAGGTAAGAAAGGTTTGGTGTACCTAAAATACATATTTGTGGTATTTAATACATAAATTATTATCGAATTTATTATACGATTTGTTTTTTGTTCGATTTTTGAGCTGGAGTAAAATATATAAAAGGAAATGATTTCTGTATTTTATTGAAACTCCATTTCAGTTGAACACTATTCTTTATGCATTATCTTTTAAACTTGAGTATTGTTTTAATACTTCAAAAAATAACTGGGGAGACATATAATTTTTTAAGAAATAAAAATGGTGTTTTTTCTACTCATACGTTATATTTATTTTTCTTTCCATAATTATTCCGATTAAAATGTAAAACACTGCTTTCCGAAAAAATTAAACATTTTTAAATCGAACAATTACAAATCAATATTTTAAATCAATTTATTATATAATTCATTTTTGTGCCTCTTATTTGATAGTAAATGTGAAAAAATCAATATTTTTTTATATTGATGAAAGAGTTTTAGGAAGCTTTTTTTTTTAATTAATTGTCCGTGAATTTGAAAAAAATGCAATCTTTCTATTGAATATAATTTTTCATTGAAAAAATTCAGAACATTTGCACTTTTACCGTAAGTAATATTTTTTTGTCCGCTGTAGGTTCTTAGTTTCATCTTTATGTTTCTATCCAAATTAAATTATAGCAGTGCCTTTTTAGTGGAGAAAAGAAAATGTCTAGATGTTTCTAATAAATATTAAACATATTAATGCATCATAATTATGTTTGAAATATTAATTAATAGTTAAGTACTGGCATTTAATTTCTGACGACTGGTATTTTTTCAAATTTTCTTCCAGTTTTTTCAGTATTATAATCTTTCATACCATAGTTATATTATTCCTTTCTATCTAATGATAAACCTGCAATTCTTTTTTCTTAAAGGATCACGTGTAAGAGCTTTAAATTTCTATTTGAACATACCATCTTTAAAATACAGATCTTTGAACACAAATTTGATAAATATCCTGTATTCCTTACTTTTGTTTATTTCTCTCTCTATTTCATAAATAAATCACATAGCAGTTATTCTTTGCTAATTTAGTTATTTTCCTGAGGCATTAGTATAAAAGCGAGAAAGACATTTTAAAAATAGCTTATACATTATTTAAAAGCATTTTATTGAAAATATTCTAAAATTATTTAAGGATACAGTAAAACATAATCCATTTTCATCGAACGGTTGTAAGGCGGTGAGAGTGGTTGTAAAAACAATAAGTCATTTAGACCTTTTTTCTTTTTAACTGCAAAACTTTAATTTAAACATTAATGCAGCACGAAACACAACATTTAAGATAATACTACACACCTATAGAATTGTCAGACATGGTTAGTTCTTTCGCCATTGTTCTCCTGTTCCTCGCTTTCTCCCTCACTAGACTCGCCTAGCGTTCTCCCTGCTCTGCTCGTCAAGTTGAGTTGTTCTTCAACTCTGAATCAAGTTGAGCCGTTATTTTTTTTTAATCTTTACTGATACCAAGACATACGATAATCAATAAAATAATGCATTTCAGACTCCTTTTTTTGTGACACACATTTTTTGAAATTAATAGAGCTTCAATTTTTTGTGCTCTATTAATCTAATAATGATATTTTTATCATTTTATTGAACTATAAAAATATTTTAATCTTAAAAGTATTTTTCCCTCTTAGTTAATTACGGACATTATTTCTGGGACATATTTTTATTAATAATTTTAAGAAATAATTTTTATATGAAAAAAAAAAAATTACAGTTTCTGAAATTACAAAATTCTACTATTTTATCAAAGAAAATATTCAATGATATCATTAAAAAAAATGGTTTAGTATTTTTTTTGTGCATTTTTAATATATGATGTGTAAAATATATTGTACATAACTTTAAAATAGCAAAATAAGAATTTGATTTTTATTGCAATGTTAGAAAATACCTTTTAAGGGTCACTGGTATACATGACCTATGCACATGGCATCGAAAGATAAAGGTTGATGACTTTGTGGAGATTATTTTTCGTTGTTTGTGTTTAAAATTGTGCTTGATAAGTATCCGTTTCCAAACATCCATGATTTGGTACATAATTTGGCTGGAAAATCTATTTTTTTCAAAAGTAGATCTTATTCGTGCATATCATAAAATATCTACAAAGAAAGAGGATGTTCCTAAAACAACGTCATTACATGATTTCAAAATTTTGAGTTTTTCTTCGTGATATTTGGACTTAGAAATGCGGCTACGATCTTTCAATGGCTAATAAATCAAATAAAAGGAGACTTCGACTTTTGTTCAGTCTATTCAGATACCTTAATCGCATTCCATATTGAGGAAAACCATTTCCATCATTTTAAAGAATTTTTGAACGCTTTCAAAAACAGTAATAAGTCTTGAGAAATGTGTTTTAGGATAACATTCCATTAAATTCTTAGACTATTTAGTTTCTAAAGATGGCTTAAAACCTTTATCATACCGGTATAAAGCTATCAAAAATTTATCTTTACCGAAAATTAGAAATGAAATAAGACGAATCTGGTCTCTCATAAACTTGCATTGTAGATTTCTTGAAAACGCTGTTCAAGAGCAATTCCTTTTCACAGAATTATTTAAGGGTTCAGTGAAGAAAAATGATGACTCCCAATACTTGAATTCCAGAAGCGATATCAGATTTCAGCAGATGCAAAAAAGTATCAACACCTTGTTAGACTATCTTAACATGTTTGAAGGATAACCATGTTTAAAGGTCGATGCATCTAATGAATCATTTAAAAATAACGAATAGTATCTTATAATTTTTCTAAAAAAATAAATAATTCAAATCAAAATTATAGTGTTACTAACAGTACATCACGACAGTAAACTTTAACATTTATCTACTTACAGCAGAATATATCATTTCATTCTGCAACATGATATATACAGCAGAATATATCGTGTTAGAGAGACGCGAATTAATAATATGTATGGAACATAGTCCTTTTACTTATATCATTTCTAATAAATAGGATACGTATACTCCTCGACAGTTTCGGTAACTTGGCCTTTTTGGACGATTTTTCACTAATATTCGGGATATATATAAAACATTATTGCAAACAGTCTTTTATGATTTAAAATACTTACTTTTAATTTGGTAATCTAATTTCAGAGAACTTTTAAAAGCTCAGTTACGTGATCTAAATTTACTCTCTTTATTAGAAAATAAAGGATCCTTGAATTTCAAACATAGAAAACTTCTGGATTCAGATGTGAAACGTTTTTGCGATTTATTTACGGGTTGTTCCAGTATGTATGTACCAAACACTTTTCGAAAAAGAAAAAAAAAAAAAAAAAACCTTCATATTTTCGTGAACTTTCTCAAGAAGGTACTAAAGCTATAATTAAATTAGTAAGTTAGCGTTATATCTGGCCATCTAAAAAAAGAGTATAAAAAAGGGACTCATAATTGTATAGCTTACCGAAAGGCAAAAATTGATCGAAATAGTTAGTTGATGACGATATTCAAATCTCACTCAACGGAAAGATGGTCAGAAGCACTGCTAGTGATTCTTTTATGTTTTCGAGTTGACTACAGGTAACTAACTGGAGTTTCCTCTGCAAAATTGGCTTATGGATCACCTTTGACGCGACTAGGAGAGTTCTTGGAGTCCGAACAGAAGTCACCAGATGATAGGACATTGGTGTATCCTTTTTGGAAAAGAATCGAGCATCTCTATCCAATCGGTGGACTTCATTTTTGTAAAATCAGTCCTTTAGTACCTTCTCAAAATTACGACTCATATCTTTGCAAGGTGTGAAAGGCTTTCAAGATCTTTAGTGTCTCCCTCTAGGTCTAGATTTCCTAGGTCTCTAGTTCAGGGCAAAATATCAACAATGCAGATAATAAACAGGAAATTTTTGAGTTGCACGAATCTTTAAATCTGTAGTTTAGAGCTGGGAGATTGAAGTGAAAGAAGTTTGAATTTCATTGTAATGGGGGAGGTGAAGGGAATTTCTTCTTTAAATTGGAAAACTTCTTAAATTTGTGAATATTTAGGTGAGTGAGAGAAATATCTTGGGCTCTCATTGGACGGTGGGCGTTCCCAACGAATGTAGACATTTGATCTTTTTCTAAATTCTTTTAAGAAGATATTAAGTTTATCGAGGTTATTCGTTGAATTTTCACTCTTTTCACTTGCTGCAAGAAGACCAGATAATGCATTGAATTGGTTTTATATTTCTTTTATTATACCGAATATGCTAAAAGAATTTGAGTTATCGGAAAGAGTAGAAAGAATTGCTGTTTAATCAAGGTTGGAAGGCGCCATTTGTTAATGGCTTCTTTTGCTTCAAGCTTGGGAATAACGAGTAATTTTTATTAACGTACGAATATTTATAACGACTAACTGGTCTTGTTTCGATCTCATTTCTTCATATTGTGTCAGTGGTGGTTTATTCTTTGTTGGACTTCGGAAAGCTGAGACAAAGGATATATACCCATGATGCAATGTAGCGGTTTTATTTGCAGTTAATGTAGAAGGCGTTTCTATTTTTTCCTTTTTCGGAGATATTTTCAGGTTGTATGACCTTCATCAGATTTTAGGCATTTAGCTTGCACATTGCAATTTTTAGAAGTGTGATTGAACATGTTACATCTATAGCATTGTGTAATTCGCTTACGGGATTTGACCGAGTCTGTTTCTGTTGTGGAAGGTGGAGCCCTGTAGCGGTTCTGTTTTAGGCTTCGATGAACAATCGGCTTGAAACGGATTATGCAAATTAGGAAAATACAAGTTTTGATAGTATAATCCGCCAGAGAATCAACTCAATTATTTAAGCTGCTTTATAAATATGAAATTTTGCAACCCAATTGTTCACACAAGTTGTTTGGAGTTGGAAATCGTTTGGCTTTTAAATAAATTAACTTATAGTTTTAACCTGCGCTTGATTTTATGAAATTTAATTAATCATCTGTAAACCAATAATTTTTCTAAAAGAAGACCAAGATAAGTTTACCAAATATAAACCAAACTTTTTAATAGTGTCATACGATGTTCCTACATTTTATCACATCAAACATGATATGTTACTTAAAGTTTTAGTATTTGCTTAGCATCGTTTTATTTTTATATGTGCTTTTATTTAGTCGCTACCCTCCTGAAACAAGGTTGTCTAATATAGAACACGCACAAAAACCAAACTTACTCCTAAGAAAGCAAAAACTCGGATATTTGATGGAAGAGTCATTGCTACAGTTTTAAAGAATCACTGGATTTTGTGTAGACCGAATTTCATCATGTTGAAGAGACAATTAGCGCAGTATACTACTGTGAGATTTTTGTGAAAGGTTGAAGCATCATCATTGTTCATTCCATTGTGAATACCATTGTTATCATTCTGCAGGAGGCCCTATAGCTAATGCATCACAAGAAAATTAGATTTCGTGTGACAACAATCGAACATCCTACCTATAGTCTTGATCTTTCAAAGATATGTTAAGAGAACTAAGATTTTTATCAAATGAAAAAATAGAACGTTTACACAATTGCCACTGTACACCCTGATTTCATTTTTTATAATCCAATGATTAAAAAAAAACTCTTACCAAAATGCTGGAAAAGATGCGTAGATCTTAAATAGGGATATACAGAAATTTTACTTTGAGATATATAATTTTAATAAGTAATATTTAAAAAAATGTTATTTTTTTTATTTGATTGGTCACCGTAATTTTTGAAAAATTCTGTTAATTAAATTAGCTTTAAAATAGCTGTGTTTGGTTCCTCTTAAAAATATGTGAAACCATTTTGATAGAAGAATCTAGAATTTATTCCAAACAGAGTTTCCACAAAGCTCACATATTTTTCTATGTTCCGCACAGTGATTATTTAGATAGCACCCTCACTGAAAGATTTACTATTTATGTTAAAACATTATTCTAATATAATTCTAGGATTAATTTTAAATACCATCAAAATATATTTAAAATCATATTTCCCTTTCATGCTTTGAGATTTTTACTAATTTATTTTGTTTTGATTTCTTTAATTATACACTTTTTATAGCTCTAACAGAAGATCTTTATAACTGTACGAGACTACGATAAATTTAAAACAATTCAAATTCAAAATTAGCTAAGAAGCTTCGATTTAAGAAAATATTTAATGTTCATTCATTAAACTGTTTTATTAACGTAGTACTGAGAAACATCACGAGGGTTATTAGCAACAGACCTCGTAATTTTGAGCTTCAATCAAGAGACGAGGACGACACCTGACCTGACACCTCCCTTCTAAACATTTTTACCATATCACAAAATGAATTATGACCTTTGTCAGATATAAAGTACATCAGAGCCTCCAAGCTGTAGGTATTCAAACGCATAAAGGCTTGAAACCTCTATCGATGAAAATAATGACCCCTAGTCTACCGTAGCCGCATTTTAAGGCTTCAACTAAATGATAACAGAAGAATTATATTACGAAAGTGATAACTTCAAATAAAGTATATTATGTAATTTCTTTAAAAGTGTTTCCTAGACAATTCCTTCAAGTACACTGTGTAATTTCTCTAAAATGTCTTAGACAATTTCTCTTCATGCTTTTATTGGAATAAGCTAAGAATCAATAGTCTGCTCTTTTCAAGTCTTAGATAACACATAGATAAACATTTTATTCAACTCTTATTCATACCATATCAATAGGTTTTTCATGAAAAGAAAACGAATTTCAGAAAAGCATTTTATTGTAATGTAAGAAATTAGATTAAATTGCTTTTAGAAACATTCTAATCTATTGAAGGGATACTTGTCATTTTCGTGTTTTTCATTAACTTTAATTGAAACGAATAATCTTTGATAACTCTATTCTCAATGCAGCTCAATTCAACTCTATCTTCCCCGATGTATATAAACATCCTCAAGATGATTCTTTTATTCAACATTGAGATAAAGTATGAATAATCAGAAGCTAAATCAGTAACTTCCTTCGAATACGGAAAGTCATTGACTGATGAATATTAAGTGTTTCGATTTCCTATTCATCGTTAAGATCAAACACAAATGAAGCAGCCTTTTAAGAGCATTTTCCTTTTGTTTTACTGTTGTGCACTTTTTCCTTTGACTACAAATAAACGTGAGTGTAAAATTGTCTTTTTTCCCCCTTTCATTAAAGTTTTGATCAAACTCGTCGAAACTGCTCTAGCAATAAATACAATCGTTCAAAACATATCGATTAAGCCTTTCGCCATTGGATTTGCATCTACTTTAGTGTTTGCCCTTGGTATAGTACACCGTTGGGCCCTTACCACCAAATTCAAAAAACTCAAAAGAATAGCGAGACTTTTGAGTCAGTTTGAATCCAAGAAAAGAAAGGCAAGTGGCGTATGGTTCAAAGCTGTTATTGCTCTCTGTGTGTTATTGGAAATATTTATTTTTGCTTACAAATGGTTAATCAGAAAATACTTTTACGAAGCATGTTATAAAATCTTCGCGTTACAATGTCATGAGCAATTAATTTGCAACATATCTTTATTTATATCTGATATATTCTCGTTCCTGTTCATCAGATTACCTTTTTATACATTCGAAATTTTTTATATGATTATTTGCCAATATTTACTTAATATAATTAGTGATTTTGCTCACATTTTATCAAGAAAAGTGGCAATCAATTATGAAGCACTTCTATTTTCTTACGCGGAAATTAAATCAATTGTTGACAAGATTGATAAAGAAGTTAGTCTTCTTATATTCCTTACAATCGCTTACAATTCTTTTGGAATATTATTTACAATTTATTTTGTGACGGTTCCAAATAACTTTGAATCTTATCAAATCATTGCAAATAGTACCTATTTATTAATATTTAGCGGTTTATACATTGGCACCACAGTTTTGGCATCAAAAATATCAGAAGCGTCAGCTGAAATCAGTTTTAAAGCTTGGATCATGCCCCGAGAAAGTAAAATTGATTCTTCACTCATTCAACAAAGATTTATTGCATTCGTGGAAAATAAAATATCATTAACTTTGTGGAGAATGATTCCAATAACGCGAAATTTTATTTTCAGTGCAATAGGAATCGTCTTAACCTATTCAATTATGTATTATACTTTGATTAGCTGTAGAAACAGTTAAAGTGAACGTATATTTAATTCAGAATACTTATATTATTATAAGCACGGAAATTGTATTGCAGATTATATAAGCTCTATTTATCTTTGTTTGTGAAGGAAGCTATTGTAGAATAAAAATACTGAATATATATTTGTTATTTTTCGTTGTTTAAATTAAACTCGTACATCCTTTCCAGACGATATCCAATTAAATAGCGCGATTTTTTTTTGTATTTATTCTTCAAATAGAAGAGAATTTATGCTACATAAAATGCTAAATTTTTTTCTACAGTTGTTTTAGATTTATTTTGCGGAACTTTTCTCATAACCTTTTTAGAATAATAATATGTAATTCATTTTTAAATATGAATTTATGTAACAAATGGGGCCTAATCTAATCATATCCATTTAATCCAGCGATGGGAATGTTTTGTGAGTCTGATCCTGCAGCATCGATGAAGGACTGTGTGATTCAACTATATTAGTTCTAAATTTGCCCATCAGTTTTCTTTAAAAATGAATCTTGTTGAACATTTGTTATGCATTAGTCTGCGTTTATCATAAGAGAAAGATTGTGAGCCATTTTCTCTGAAACTGGGAGATGGGTAAATCAGACCATGATATTTTTGAAACATAGCTAACTTATCTAAAAAAATTAATTTATCTGATCCTAAAGTTATGACTGTGGGCTATTCTTGATCTTCTCTTCACTAATCTTGATAAATTCAGTAATTTGAATCATAAAATTAAAATTTTCTTCTCAAGCCAAATGAAACGTGATTAGATAAGTTAGATGAAGATAAGAAGAGTAGTGAATAGAATTAAGAATAGTGATATATAAATAAAGTAGAATTGAAAGGAAAGAGGATAACGACAAGATGATAAATAATTGTAGATTGGATTGAATGATCGATTGGATTGAAGTGACTTCTAGAAGGAGTAATATGAGTTGAATCTATGATAAACAAGAAGTGTGTGAATTGGCATGAGTGATTTGGTAAGCGAAGATCTTATTATTAGAATATAAAGTAGTTTCAAATGAGTTAAGTGGATTCTAGAGAGAAATATATATTTTGGATATTATATATTAAGAACTAATAAAGTGTGTTGTCATTCTCTTACATACCTTTCAGTGGAGTTTGGGGTTTATTGATTAATTAATTTGACATTAAGATGATCGTAAAGGTAAATAATGAAGTATATACATCACAAATATATCGAATTAATACACAAGTTCTTATAAAATAATAAACTTTTCTTAATTAATGAAAATATTGGAGATCTATCATTTGATCCAGAGAATATACATAACACAAATTTTGATCAAGAAACTAACGAATCAGAACTCAGAACTGGGGCATCAAGAAACTAGACAAGAGCATCTGCTATGAAAAAAGTTAATCGAAGGAAACTGAATGATTCAACAATATGAGAGATATTCATTGAAGAAGACATTGCTATTGGCATGAAGATTAGAAAAGTAGGGCGTGAAAAAAATTGTTAAACAGACACTCCTAAAAAGTGGCATCTACATTGATTGCAAGTAGAATGAGTCGAAGAGATATTACAAGAAATGATTCTGCTATGTTTGTTTCAACCATGCTGAAATATTTTGTAATTTTGTAATAATTAAGGTAAAGCTAGGTTCTTACATTTTTTGTTGTTGTATCTATTCATCAGAATATGAAGTATCATGTTACTGTCACTTTAAGAGTTACTTGCGTCACCAGTATAAAGTTCAACTTAAGTATACGCAAATACAAAGTAGTTAAAATAGTTAATTAAAAGGGTTTGTTCAGCAAGTACTTGTAATTGAACCCACATAGAATCATTAAGGTAAATTGTTGTTACCATTGTATGCTGCCGATTGTTAAATGGAGTCAAAACTAATTTGACATTGATTCATAAGTTAATTTTGATTTGGAAGTCACTTTCGGTCAAATCAAAGTTTGATTGCTGCCGCATCAAGTTATGGACACCATTAGCGTCGAGTTGTCACCGTCGATGATTAATAGATTCGTCGTTATGTATCGGAAACTAAGCAAACATTTAATCAATGGGTTACTCCCGGTGAATCTGTTCTAAAATAGGCGAGAATGATCTCATCGATAAAAATGAGTTAGGGAGAAGAAATTTTTAGGTGCGAAAGGCGTCGTGATCAAGGATATGAATAACTGAGATTTAGACAACATTCTAGAGAGTCATAGTGCTTACTAAATACAAGCCACATTCGATTCTACGAGCGCCCCTTTTTTTGGATTTTCTATGGACTTATTGGACGATCCTCGTACATAAATTCTCTAATTAAGGGTAATGGTGTCAAACAGTTTCCCGTTTCAATTCGAAAGTACTAACAACTTCTATAACACATCAATAAAATACGGAAAACTAGAAATACGATTCAAGTACGTGCTCCAAATATTCAATCATGCAGACAGCGTTGGGTCCACGTCTCAACCAATCACGTAAACACATCAGAAAACACATGGAAACTTCACACTAACTATTGCGTCACCTTTTCTCTTTCAATTCAATTCTTTGTTACTTTTATATGACTGGATATTTTATATTATCTTCATTTCTAAAGTTTACTTAATTCTCATAATAATATTTCATTTGATTAGAGAAAAACTAGAAACTCAAATATCAAAGTCAGATAGAAATTCCACATATTTTCGGAAGTTTCTCAAATGGCCCATGTTACTAAACTCAGACAACTTTCATTAAAAATAATACAATGGAATTTATTAAATGATTTGTATTAAACAAAAAATTTAACGACATATTTAATTTAATAATGAAGTGATTATGTAATTAAAATTGTTTTAAATTGCCCTACCTAATTAACGAGTCAATCTGACCCAACGTTCCTTCTGATGTCAATTTTCTCTTTCTTACTCCATCATCGAATAATTTAGGTTAGATTGGATGGTTATTGAAGCTCTTAGGTCTTGCGCCTTTTAATCTTTAGTCGAAAAGGTAGGTAAGTTGCTTTTGCCCGTTACGTGCCCAGATAATTACAAAATTTAAGAAAATATTTTTTTTAAGAAAAATTACCTCTTAAATAAATAAGAATTTAAAATTAAAAAAAACATTGAACGAAGAAAATGACGAGAAATTTAAGACAAACACATTAAAGAGTTGCTATTAGTTGGAATTAGTTATATGTCAGGAGAGAAATTTAAGTGACAAGCCAATCAGAAAACAGTTCTAGAACTGGTAAAGAACCAGAGAGGAAGTTGGAAAACCATTAGCGTTAATTACAGTTTTGTAGCACTAATCTATGAAGTTTGTTAATTTTTTTAAATTTTGAAGCAATCATAATCAAAGGTAAATTAGTGATTCTGTTATTTGAGTTTTATTATTGGTTTGCTTCTCTGATTCACAGGTTCCTTTACGGATGAGAACAGATGTATAGAATTTCAACTGAGCTTGTATTACTTACATGCCATTACAACCATGAAATATGATTATGTTGAAAATATTCTTTATACAAAGTAAAGACTTGATATGAAGGTGTGAATCTCTTTAAATAATGATACTTCATTAACTTGAAAAAAGACGTACATAATGATTTATTTGAATTCATGTATTTCGTTTATGTATTTTTGGGTCACATTTATTTTTACAATAATCAGACAAATTCTATTCCCTCATTGTGATCTTATACAGCTTTAGGTCATAAAATTAATCAGTGCTTTCACGGAAAGTCTCATGTTTATATTCTTCATGCAATTCATGGTTTCACTGACGAATTGGAAAACATTAAAACTATAAATTTCTTATAATACTTCTTCATTACCTATATTATAATAAAAGGCGGTTTAAACCAGTTTAATATTCTTTACAATTGCTTCAAAGATAAAAAAAAATATGATTTTTTTCATGAAATTTAAGTATTTAGGCCTAATTACTACGATATACTTCATTAAACCCTAGCATTAAAATTGAAAATATATTGGATCATTTCAGACTGTTTACGCTGAAGGGAATTTTTTTTCTGTTATTTGTGTTCAGCTCTATCTTCGCTTCCGAATGTGAACCTTTTTCTTCTTATATCAGACTGATTTTATACTGATCGTGTGCCCTTATACTTTTTGAAAAATGTATTGTTTCTTTTAAATCGTTAAACGCCGCTAGGTCACATAATATTTTTATGATTCGTGCACATACGCAAAATAATTATGTAAATCAGCTAATTTTTAAGTAATTTGCAGATATCCTATAACACAATAACAAATATTCCCTTTTCAAAAACATTATATAACAATGAATCCATGTCCATTGATGGTTGCTCATTTAAGTTCAATTCCTAAGATATAGTAACATTTTATTGCTGTAATAAACAGTAATCCAAAATTCAAGATGAGAGGGAGAATGGTATCTTTACACCTCATTTATTACAATCCATACGCCTTAATTATATATAAATTACAATTTATATTTACAAAGATGTAATAGCCTTCAAACAGCCCATTCACTCACTATCCTTCTTTAACGGTCAGCAGAACACAAATCACATCCAAAATAAGGAAAACCCACCTTACGCGGTCAAGTAATTAATGAAATCTGAAATTTTTCACATGATCCAATGCGCTCACATATTTAAACGAGACACAGCGCTTCCTGGCGGTATTAAGATAAATTAATTCCAACAATGGATTACATCAGCGCTCATGCTCATTGGCTACTTTAAGGTAAAGGAGAGTTAATAGAAAATCATAGCTCTTGTTGACGCTTGAATTAAAACAGATGGTTAAAACTCTTTGCTATATGATACTTTGAGTTTCATCCCCCCTAAAATTTTGCATAATTTAATGCAATTATTCTGAAAAATATGGTTTATGAAAGATCTACAATTCACTTTATCTTTTTATTGTGTTTTTTACCTTCGTTTTTAAGTACGCTTATAACTTGATGCTACCGTAAACACATAGCTGGTGTTTCCAAAAAATATTATATTTGAATTGAAGTTAGAGGAATTCTTAATTTATAAATATATATATAAAAAAAGTTGTTAATTTGTACGCAATGTATACAAATCTGCAATGTTTTTACGATCTTGATGAAAACTTACAGACTTGATCTTCAAAGCAAGAGGAAAGTTATTGTTTACTAAACGATGGTGTCAATAAATCTCTATTTGTATATGTGAGGTATTTATTCACATCAATTGCATTTCTTGCAAATAATAAGGGTGAACAACCTCTATTACCAATATTGAAATCGTGAGCGATTAACTTTCAAGGAATCGGAAATTGAACTTGAAAACTTGTAGGCTGTCATTAGTCATACGAAAATGAAGGACTTATACATTCCACAAAATTTCGAAAAGTGTTTTTCGTGTTACAGGAACCTATTCTAAATTCATCGCATATGCTTTCAAGACGTAGAGTAAATAGTCAGACTTAATTTTGATTCTTATTTAACTTACAGAAAAATGCTAACTAAACGGTATAATTATCGTAAAATATTATTTATTATGTTCTGGAATAAATGGAAAATCATACATTTTAACATTAAGATTTGCTCAATGCGTCAAACCTTCTGGTAAAATTATTTAAAATTTAAGTTTAATGATATTGCATTAATTAATGACAAACTTCGTATACATTTTTGAAATATTGGAAAAGTTGTATCCATTTTTCCTGGCAGAGATGGAAATATAAGGCCTCGTGAAATCAAGATAGAAAGACTATTACAGTTATTATGTAATCTTGACATTAATAACTAAATTTACTTGTTTTATTATGCTTATTAATAATGATTTCTTTACAGGATTCAAAATTTGTATTGAGAATATCATTTTAACCGAAATATATAAATTGTAAAAGTTTAGTTTGTAATATCTGTAATTTGATAGTTTGAACTGAAAATTTTAATTAATACAATTAGTGTAAAAAATTGGAATGAGCTTCTCGGTCATTCTGGGGGAGTAGACTTCTGACGTCCGCCCGACCCGGGCTTCCTCTTGTGCCAGAACTAGATTCAATTACTAACCACTAAGATACAATAATCAAAGAGACACTAGAACAATATTTATGGAATTTATTAACTTATATTTACTATGACAACAACTCACTATGCTCTACTGGGGAATATTTCTATTAACCTCAATTCAATCCACCCATAGTAATCTAACAGACTCTTACCACTAATCCTTCCTCGACTGCAACTCAGACTCTGAATCAACTGTTGAAAACAGTAGTAACTAAACCTCTTGCATCAATCTTTAATCTAAACCTCTATTTCAACTTCTCTTTTCACTTCTCCTTCCGCTTATCCATAACTTCAGCTTCACTTCTTCTTCAGACTCTCTCACACGCTACTTTCAGTCGTTTATATATTTCTTAACTCTCCCGCTTCACTTCATTTCTACCTGCTTTACATAATCATGTTTCATTTTTGGTTGGGCAGATGTTGTTTAGCAAAAGCAATCAATCTCAATTAAAAGTATCCAAGGTTAGTGAAGAGAAACCGCGAATAGCCCAATGACACAGACTGTTGAAACTAAATAAAGGAGAGGGCTCTACGCAATTAATAAACCTCTCCCGAGTTCAAAGCTCAGATAGATTTATCTCGTGCTCAGTGAATGACCAAAGTAGAACGTTAGGAAATTTAAATTTGATTTTGCATGACATTTTAAAATAAATAACTTAATGATGTGAATCAAGTCTGTTCAGTGAGTCAAGTTTCAATTTGATTTAATCAAGAACCGAGTGACAAAAGTCGTCTGTCTGACAGGTTAGCTAAATTGTCTTCCTTTTCAAAGGTGTCAATTGTGATTTCTAGTTTACATGGTATGGCAAACTCCTGGAAAGTTATTGTTTCTTTTACGGTGGTATCAGCACTTCAAAACAATATTTGATAAAATTGGCACATTCGTTGAAGTACGTCACGATACGGGAACATGTCTTAGTCGTGTATACTATAGCTGTTTGTTTAGTGTTCAGTTTCTCTAACTTAAGTTAAACAAAAATGCCCATAATAATTTTTTAATAATACTATGGAGTTTAATGTGACTTTTTGCACACTATCAAAACAAAATTGCAAATCGCATTAAATGAGCTAAATGATAAGAAAATCCCATTGGCGAAAATAATATCAAGCCTAGAACTTATTCAGCGAAAGCAGACTCCCATCCCATTGAATGAACATTTTACAACAAAGATTTGATATTATCTGAACAATAAAATCGAGTATCAAAAATATTTTGTTAACAATTTCCTTTATGTTGATTGTAATATATATGCTAAAGGGTGTATGATAAACATAAACAAAGTAAAACAGACCACTGTGCAAAAAAATAACTAAAGAATGAGGGCTATCGGTGAAAGTCGTTTTTCAATTTAGAGAGTAAACCTGATTCTTTGCCCATTTCACTTGCGATAAAGAAATTCATATTTTAAGTTGCTTACATCATTATAGTTAACTTAAGCCAATGATATTTTTGAGTTGCAAATAATTTGCTTTGCGTTTTTGTACTCATTCTGTATCTTCTGTGTGATAACAGATTACATTGTATTTGAAGCAGTAGTTTAGAAAATGTATGTGACTATCGATAATTTTTATTTAAAAAAATAGAACTGTACAAATTCAATCTCCTTATATTACAGAAAAAAATATTTGATACATTAAATGCTAGATTCATTAAATTTAACTTCGTTATTGAACTGTAAAAGAGCGTGAAAGTTTTGGTGACGGAACTCGAGGTTTTAATGTTAACCAAGAGGGAACATGTTACTTGAACTTGTATTTTATCTACTTCCACACGAGGCCGTGAGAAATAACTATAATCTCAGTTTCGTTGAGCCACCCCCCGGACAGCCTTCTTATTCCGAATTCTTGATTAAATATGTGACAAACACGTTCTTTGGACTTCATAACCTCTGCTATTTCTCTCACTATAATCCAATGGGCTTTCAGCACCATTTGCTGAACTTTAGCGATGATATCGTCAGTGGATGCAGTTTTTGGAAGTTTCATTTGTTCATCATCTCCAGAGCTGGTACGGCCAAGTTTAAATTTAGCTGCTCAAAATTACGCAATGGTAAATGATGGTGCGAAGTCCCCGTGCACTACGTACAACTCTTTTCTGCTTTGGTATATTGCCTTTCAAAACAAATATTTAAACAAAAATATAAACAGTTCAATACTCGATATTTTACGTATTCACAAAACATATAAATTAACTTGCTCAAACGATTGTCGAACAAAAACTACGAGTACAAAATAGCTGAAATTATGGTACTTATTACCTGTTAAATGATGCGCAACCACATTCCTTACCTTTTATTGAAGAGTGCTGCTATCTTCATGTTGTGGTAGTAAACTTTTCAGACCATCTTCGCATATTCTCAAGGTGATTATAATTAAATTTGAACATTATCAAAAGTTTATAAAAAAAAGGAGCACTGGGAATTTGTTATGTGGAAGAAAAAAAAAGTTCAAAAATTAAGCTATAGAGGGCCACAAGAAGGTAAAAATGATTGTTGTAAACTATATGTGCCAATTTTAAGAGGCTGATTAAAAGACGCGATAGACGCATCACACATTACACGTGCGATGAAAAGATGGAGAGTAATTAGATCGAATTACTCTGCTTCAGAGAAGACAGTAATGATTCTATCAACGAAGGATCGGGTTCTGCTTGCGAAGCTGTTTTACTCGAACGGTGACTGCGCGGCAGTTGTATTGAAGAAATTCCGGACATTAAAGGACTTAGAAAGCTGCTTTGGTAAGATGACTACATTCGATCTAAAGAAAATGATTGAAAAACTTCCAAAGTTGGGTCTAATTCGAAATGAAATATGGCAGAGAGAGGAAATCAAATGCTACGACGTTAGTGGAGGATGTGGCTACAGCACTAGATAGAGGGTAAAGCATTGCTCTTGTTTCTTGCTGCTTTCATTTTTTTGGGGTGTTTTTGCATGCCTCCATTGCCATGGATCGCTGTTTTGTATCCGAAGTTGCATGAGTCACATGCAGACACACTTCATTAACCTGCTGATGAACTTCAGCAGCTGTGTTGCCTTATCCATATAGATAACGAATCAAAGCTCGTATTTCACTATCGGTGGCATTTTCAGTTGTGTGAGACACTTTCAATACACCCAAACCAACGCAAACACTTACAGATGCTTCCGTATTGTGGTCTGTGATTAATCCACAGATGTAACACATCAATCAATAACTCCGGGGACTAACCCAGAGATGGCGCTCGTAGTAAACCAGTAACCAGGTCTTTCTAGAGTACTAACCTTTGCTTGAAACGTGTCAAAATTTTAAGATGATCGGACCAGAAACATCTGAGTTATCGAGGTTGGAGTAAAGTCGTTTTGTAGTTTGTTTAAAAAATGGAAAAAACCGAGTTTCGTGTTCTGATAAAACATTGCTTTTTAATGGGTAAAAACACCGTGCAAGCGAAACAATGGATTGAAAAATGTTACCCGGAATCTTGTCCATCAAAAGCAACGATTTGTCGGTGATTTGCCGAGTTTAAACGTGGTCGTACCGACACAAATGACGCGGAACGCTCGGGTAGACCTGTGGAAGCCGTTACACCGGAAAATGTGAGTGAAGTGACAAAAATTATAATGAAAGATCGTAAAGTGAAGCTCCGTGAGATTGCTAAGATAACCTACAGATTATCATGGAAGTGTATTTACTGAAAAAATTTTTTTGAAATTGAAGTGAAAAAAAGGGTTTTCAAGTGGTGCCGCGATTGCTTTCGATGGAACAAAACAACAACGAGTCGATGGATTCAGAGAAAGCTGTTTATCGCTATTCTCATAACAAAAAAAAAGATTTCTTGCGAAAAAAAAAAAAAAAAAAAGAAAAAAAATTTTTTTGGAGGGGAAAAAAAAAAAAAAGATTTGGAAGCATTGGAACGTTGTATCACCAAAAGGTGTTATGTTGATGAATAAAAAAAAAAAAATTGCAAAAAAAATGTTGTTTTCAATGTTAGTCTCGGGAGTTATTGATTGATGTGTTAGGTATTCCATGCACTAGGGTTGAATGGCGAATGTAGCTCTGCTTTTATCACATTTTAAAACGGTTTTTACTTAAAAAGTACACCTAGTATAAATATAATTTTTGCTTTTTGAACCTTTATTTGTTTTCCATTATGAACAGTGCAATATACGAAATAAGTATATAATCGTAACAAAATATGATGCAATACCGGGTATGTAGGCTAGTGAGTAGAATTCTGTTGCTAATGATAATCGATGAATATTGATTGTGAACAGACTATGTTTTCATTCGTAAAAATGGTTGGTATGGTTAGGTTAAAAGCAAAACTTTCGAAATTTAATCAATTGTAAGTTTAACTAGAAGTTTCAAATTTAAATTCCGAGAAAGAGTGTGAAAGTAATAATTGTGTTTAATTTCTACTAAACTTAGAGCACATTTTATTGCCTGAGTAGTTAATCCTTTTCGTGTTTGATTTCTTATAAAGTAATGTTTATCTGATTGTTTCGTTTTGATAACTCACCGAAAAAAAATTCAAGTATTAAATCTTAATCTTATCATCTGAAGAGTACTTTATCAGGCTAAAAAGATATAATGTCAAGCCCCACTTCAAAAGTTTCAGGTTTCGTCGCATTTCTTATTTGTAAGTGTACGCATTAAAAATAACTGTGCCTTTTTTGGAAGAGGATTGATATCTGAATTTTTTGCTATATTGAAATAGTTGCTTAACAGAAGAGGAAATGAGAGGTTTTCATAGTTTTGCTTTGATTATCGCTGTTTTTGTTGTGTACCTCAATCCTATCAATGCAGGTAAGATAGGTTTGTATGGCTAAAATATATATTGGTGGCATTTAATTCATAAATTAATGTTGAATTTATTATACGATGCGTTTTTTTTTTGTTCGAATTTTACGCTAGAGAAAAAAGAAATGATATTTTTGTATTTTATTAAAATCCCATTACAGTTGAACACTATTCTTTATATATTATCTTTTAAATATGAGTATTGTTTTATCACTCTAAAAATATGTTATTTTTAAAAAATAAAAAGGTGTGTTTTCTACTCACACGTTTTATTTATGTTTCTTTCCATAATTATTCCGAATAAAAAGAGTGTTACTCTTTCTGAAAATTTTAAATATTTTCAGAAAGAGTAACACTCCTTTCTGAAAATATTAACATTTTCACATCAAACATTCACAAATCATTATTTTAAATAAATGTATTATGTAATTCAATTATTTTGCCTCGTATTTCAAAATAAGAGCGGAAAAAAATCTATATTGTTCATATTTATAAAGGGGTCTCAGCATGATTAATTATTTACCAGGAATTTGAAAAAATGCAATTTTTCAATTCAATTTAACTTTTCAATGAAAAAATTCAGAAAGTTGACATTTTTACCATGTGATATTCAAATACATTTCCCTTGATTCTTCCATTTTTATGTATTTTTAAAGAAATTTCAAAAAGTTATAAAGAGATATATCTTAGACACTTTTTCTATATTATGAAATCTATATATAACTACACGCAAAATTTTGTATTAGAAGTTTGACCAAAATTTTGAAAAAGTAAAGATATTTAGTAAAAAAATGTTTAGTTTTCAATTTATAAATTTTTTATACATTTCTTAAATACAATTATGCAGAAAATCGTATTTGAAATATTAAGGACGATATCCTCAAGATTTTAGATACGATTCACTCATATTTTTTTCTGTTAGTAATTAGTATACAAATTGATGTGTAAGTCACAAAGAAATTGATTATGAATACGCGTGGGGAATTTCAAACTAATATGATTTAAGGGTTTTGAAAAATCATGCACGCACGTTAAAATTTTTTGTTCTGAGAAAAAGGAAAAAATTTGAGTTGAAAAATAGCGAAAAAAAAAAAAAAACTTATCATGGTTCAGTTTTCTCTCGATAACTCTGGAAGTTTTGGAAGTATTGTTATATAAACTTAGATTGCCAAAATTTTCAGATAAGATGGGGTTCTAACATATCTGTTTTTTGAAAAATCAAAAACTTGAAATTTTAAAGGTCCTGAGATACCTAAAATACCATTTTACTTTAACAATAGAGCTTTTATAAATTCCTTGTTTTCTTACATTTTCTTTTAAGATAGCATCATTATCATTACAAAGGAAGCAATGATTGAAATAAACTTTTGAAAATGTATTTTTTGTTAATTTTACCTGGTTTTTTGTTAAATTTTTGTTTGGATACCTTTATTTAGATAATTATTCACATTAAAAATATTTATAACAGTATTTCGATTTCTTCTTATGTAAAGCTAATTTTAACTTCTATTTGCAGTGTAGTGGTTAGTGAGAGAGAGGGAATGTGCTATGTCTTATCCACGATTGACTAGACATTCTTATATCAATATTTTTACTATAGATGTAACGCTTGACATATTGGATATAAGTAGTTTTACGTATTAAAATTACTGTTTCTTGTAACATTTGGATATTACGCATTTGCCCATATCTGGATAGGAGAAATATGATGTTGCAATCAGCACGGTCGAAACATAATGTTCTAGTATGAAGAATGTAAAGGAAGGCTATTCGGACCATCTTCAAGATGTTGTGATAAAAGAGAGGCATCGAGTAAAAGATCAAAGTCAATAAATAGTAAAGAAGTGATACCACATAAATAAAAGATACAAAAATGTCGAAGCATTGGTGTGTATACCTTTTTAAGAGACAAACGAAACCCCTCTGAACTTCAAGTAGGACTTTCAGAAAATGGTATTATTCGAGATTCAATAGATGCAATTCCTATGAGATTAAGTGAACAATTATTAAGGTGATCAGATTTTATCATTTGAAAAGCGGGACACTATTGATGGGGGAAGGGGGTATTGATTAAAATTTTAGTATCTCAAAAATACTTACTATTCATTCCTAAATAAATTATTTACCAAAATCATCTTGTAACGCCCTACCGACCCGGGCGTCCTCTTGTGCCATCACTAAATTCAAATATTAAATACTACGACACAAATAATTACAAAACCACCAAATCAACTTTCACAATTTATTAATATATATTTTCTCTGACACCAATAACTACGCTCTCCAGGTTAAGCTGCCTAACACCTTAATTCAACCCACCAATAGTAATCTAACAGCCTCTTACCAGTAGTACTGCCTCGACTGTAACTCAGATTCCGGAACCACTGTTGAAAACACTAGATCAATCTTTCTACAACAATCACTACTCGAACCTTCCACATTAGACTTTAATTCCTTCTTTCCTCCAAGTGACTTTAATTCCTGACACTTCGGCTTCACCTCATCTCATCTCCTCTATAGTATTTCTCTCAGATTCTCCTTCGGCTACTCTTTCAGATCTCCTTTCAGATACTCTACTCCTTCCGACGGAGTTTATATAATTCTTAATTCAACCGCTTCATTTCATTCCTAACTGCTTTACATACTAACATTATGCATCACGTTTCATTTTTGGTTGGGCAAAGGTTGTTTAGTGAAAGCAATCAATCTCAATTGAAAGTCCCCAAGGTTAGTGAAGAGAAACCGCGAATAGCCCAATGTAACAATCTGAATAGCCTATGTGTTGACCTCACTTTTTAACTAGCACCAGCACGAAGTACGATGTGTATCGCACCAGAGATAGTTACAAAACTCAATATGCGAAGGCTTTACTTCGTGGACGACCAAGAAACTCCTTACACCCTGACCCTTCTCCACTCTAAAATTCCCCTTCGTTTCTAATTTTTTATAGGATGTAATTCCTTTACAACAATGTTCCAAATGATGCTAGATCACTAGCGGAACATGTCGCCATAAGAATAAAATCGGTGGAAGTGTACAAAGTGTTCTCTCTTCATTTTACAGCAACAAAATGTTTTCGTCGCTATCAATGCCGAAAAATCCCACTGTTCATTAAGTCCAAACAATAGTGGTCGTATTCTAGCATCTGATCAAGGCGAACTTTGATAAGCAGTTCTCTATAATTATTTTTATTTTTAAAGTTTAACAATATAAAATTTACAAAAAGAATATAAAATTCTTATCCTGGTGAAATAGCTATATGGAAGCTGAAAACAGTATATTCCCTTCCCGTTCTCCCGCCGTTCCCTAGCTTATCGTACATTGTTTCTAAAAATCGGGACTTTCTTAAATCCCTGCTGGACGTGGAATAAACTGTTAAAAATCGTGACTGTCCTGCTAAAAGCGGGACGTCTGGTCACCTTAGCAGTGATCCAGTCTTGTAACCGTGAGAACACAAAATCAGGGTAAAAAAAGAAATTATTATACACAAAAGATACTTATATTCTGTGTATCATTACTGCATCAATAGTAAAAATATTAACGAGGAACTGCAAAATATTTCTTGGTTTATATTCAGATCCTTTCATCTAATTATCTGCACTTAAGAATTATTTTAAAAATTTTGAATTTCTCATAGTAACAATGATTAGTTTCTTCTACGTATTTTGAAAAATTACTCTTTTGTTTATATCTTATAAAAGCTTTGAATATTTGGAAGAAAAGGTGTGTATATGGTGGAAGTGCACGTTATAAATATTCTGTGCAGAATCATGAAAATCTTAGTTACACCTCTTATCATCAATGACAAATCGTGCGTAAATGGTGTGCTACATTGTCATAGAAAATGCTTCAAAGCAACTCCAAACGCATTTCTTTAGTTCAAATAATAGATGCTGTACCTTTTGTAATTATAAATTTTCTTATTCCAGTTGTTCAATAAAAAAAGGATTTTCTATAACTAATATTTATTTTATTTCCCTTTTCCCAGTCTTCGGTTACCTCGGATTTTTGATATCCCGCACCAATTCTAGTTCAAATTTATCGAATTAATTGACGTTTTATGGTATGTATATATGTATGTTAGGAAAGAGTATATATGCTCTTAAATAAAATTTTAAATATATGAAGTTTGAGTGAAATATATAATTATTCTTGCATGCAAGTGTATAATTTCTTACATGCATATAATGGTGCTAATGCTACGCATCTTACTAACTAAACCCTTAAACGCTGTTTAGCAAAGTGAACATATTCTAATTAATATATTTCTGAATCAGTTCTTTACATAATTTTACAAGTCTACAAATGTTGACTTAAGATTGTTCTTCAATGATGTATAGTGTTATTTTACTTTTTGTTTAATTCTAAATTTGAATTCAATATGTCATTTTCTTAAATTTCGTAGAAACTCTCCGCCAAAGGATATTTGGATCAAATGATGAGCTATGTGACTTTAGTGAATATCGGTGCGGGAACAATGCCTGCATTAGAAGAAATCAGTTATGTGATAATAGAAACGACTGTGGAGACAATTCGGACGAAGAATACTGTCGTAAGTGAAAATTTCTTTCATTAAAACTATAGTACATCAGTTATACAAGTCCAAATTTAAATTTTAAGAATTTGTATGTAGGGGAGGAAGATATATCTGCGTTAGAAAGTCTTAAATATTTTTTTGGTCTAAAATTGATATTTTTGTTAATAATTTTCCGTTTATTACGTTAGTTTTAATGACACACTGAATAAAAAGATTTATTTTCCTATCCATTGAGGTAAAAATATTTGTTTCCTTGTATTTGAAATTTTTTTATTTAGAAATATGTTGGAATTAATTTAAATAGATCTATTTTAAGAAACTAAATTACGTTTCTAATTTGTTAAATTCTCTTAAATAAATTACCATAGAGATAAGCAACCTATATATTTCTACGAATTAGAGAATTATTTATTTACATATATTTATATTTAATCTTACAATTATTTATTTATATATAATTATATTTAATCATACAATTCTTTTTTTACATATATTTATATTTAATCTTACAATGATTTATTTATATATAATTATATTTAATCATACAATTCTTTATTTACATATATTTATATTTATTATAATTATTTATAAATTAATTGTTTTTTAAAAAGTAAAATTATTGGTCAAAGCCAAATCAATAAATTTGCTCATTGTTTTGCTTTATTGATTTGCAATCTCGTTGAGATCGTGCGCCTTTTGCTACAATCTACTTTGCTTGGAAATTGCCGAGGAGCATAAGATATATGCAAATAAAGTTTTCAAGAGCCTACTAATCACAACACAAATAAATGTAGAGAAAACTGTATGGCTGTAACTTTTACCTGCATAAAAGTTATTGCATACGAGCTGTTTATTCAAATTAAAACTCAAACAATGAAGTATTTTCAGTAAGCCCCAATTTAGCTTTTTGAAAAGCTTGCTTCTTCTAAACACTGTTTTGTGCGTCAAATTTCGAGTAGATAATATCTACAATGTATCATTTAAAATTTAAATGAAAATGGTAAAGAGCGAATCGTTGGTCGACTCAAATATGACAAAAATGGATATTCAAGTTGTCACAACAATGAGTACGTCTAAAGCATTATTCCGCAATTAAAAGAGATTGTAGAAGATATAAATGATTTGAGAAGACATACAAATGAGCGTGGGAGGATGCATATGTAACCCCAATAGCAGACAGGAACGGACATTTTCCTCTAAGCCTGACAGTTTTAGAATATGGAACACTTTCAGGCACTTGTGTATCTACCAAAACGATTTCTCGGTGATTAGTTCAAGCATGTTTGTACTCTCGGAAGCCTTGTTATTATTGCTAAAAAGTACCTCTAAGTAAAGAACATATTCGAGGCAATCAACAGTGGTCCAAATTCATGTTTTCCGGTGGATCCCAAGAGAGATTATAGATATTAACTTCTGCAGAGAGAAAGAGGAAAACATATTACACTAACCACAGAATACTCATGAAATTAATTGTTATTACCTAGCTGTCTTAGTGAGCACAGGGATTATGCAAAATGGTAGAATATTGCTACACATCTTTGATGCTGGAACTATTACATCGCTGATGTATTTCACTTACTGGACCATGCTTATATTTTTCGGGGTGCAATGAGTCAACACTTTCTGATTATGGATAACATGATTCTCCTACTGGACAGTAGAAATCTCTAAGATCGAGAGAGAGGAAAATTTAGGCGCATGGGATGACTTCAATATTCACCGGACTTAAATCATGTGGGACATGTTTGGGATTCTCTTGGAGGATGTGTTTCAAAAAGGAATCACCCACTCCAAAATACGAAGGAACTCAAACTCCCCTTGAAAGAGGAATGGAACAATATCCCATAAGCTCCTTTAGACAGTAAGTGTCATGCATATCAGGGGGCAAATCTTTATTTGTGTGAAAAGTGGTCATACTCCTAGTTGAATGACTTATATGTCATCATTCCGGATAGAAAGAACACTTTTTTGTGTCTTTTGAAATTGCTCAAAGTATCAGGTACCTTTCTTCTGTTTTTTTTATGAGGAGAAATCTTACACGATTTGTATTACACTGAAGACACAATACCTTTATTAAACATATACAAAGTTTCACTTTGATTAATTCTATTATTAAATATTTTAAAAATTGTTTTTGTTCCTTATCAAGTGTTCAGCAATGTGCCTATTTAAACTCGGTTTCCTAACAGTTTGTTTCGAAATGAGAAAGTACAAAACATATTATATTTGTTATATAGTTTGAAATTTAGTTTTCTAATAATATAATAATTGTTGTTTAATGAATTGAATAATAAATCTTTTTACAAAATCCTTTTAAATCACAATAGTTTTCATCAGTTTGATCTTGATAAAATTCCCGAAAAAATAAAGATGTTAACATTATAGTATTAAAAAGTTAGGTGGTACTATATTGTTATCATTGTGATTGACATTAGAATCATCCATCATTTATTATTTACATACCATTTTGATGCAAAATTATTACATGAATTGTTATTATTATTTTATTTATAAAATTATTTCACTGTAACTAATAATAGTGAAATAATTAGAGCTACCTGTTTTCTTCAATGTGTGTAAATTAAATTTAAATGTTATTAACATTTGGAAAATGAGCTGCAAGTTCACTCGAGAAGTCAGCTGCGAGTTCAAGAACTCCCAGATAAATTATTCTTTTTTGAGGTAATAAGTATGCATTCCTAAATTCATTTCAATTAATTATTTAAACATGTATGTACTTGAAAGCAATGTTAAATATAAATGTATTATGTTATTTGTGTAAATATTAAATCTATAAGTGTGTTAATTAAAGTTAAATTCTTCCCGGGCTTAAGAAGTCCTATCAGGCGATGCTTATCCCTGTTGCCTTTGTGCTTGGGGCATCAATTACTGGCTGGTAACCAGATTAACTAGTTAGTCCCCCAGCTAACTTCCCAAATGAACTTTTTGCTCATTAATTAACCGCAGAGGAATGAAGGGCTGACCTGACCCATGACCAACATCCCATGCCGAAACTACCGGGAATCGAAAATGGGTCATCAGTGCTCGCAATGAAGCATGCTAACCACTAAACCACTACATCCATATATAAATGTGTAAATACACACACTTAAAAGCTTGCATAATTAAGTGTTCATCACATATTTGAGTGGATTTCTCAAAAGAGCTTTAAGTTTTTATTTCATTTCCCTCGGTTTTGAGGTAACACAGAATTTCTCTATAGAATATGGAATAACATTGATAATAAACAATAACCATTTTTGCTATACAAATTATATATATTTGGCATTGTTATTTATACGCAATGTATCTATCATGAGGAAAATCTTGCGAACAACATATCTACCGAGAAAAATAGAATTTATATGCAGTTAGAAACATCTCAATATAAGCTACTGTATAACCGTATTACATAGTCAAGAATTTCACTAAATATATTTTGTTGCATTCGATAAATTTTTAACTACTGAAGGGGTTATTGTTTTAATTAACCCAAAAATGTCATACTCGACCGATTTCACTAATTTATCTTACTTTTGGGTATATTTTTGATGTCTGCTTTCACCGATAACGAACTTAATTTTCAAAAATAATTTATAATAAATTTCTCCTGAATTTTTTATTGGATTGAAATAAATTATATGTAATATATGTTTGATACCTGCTTTCACCACTAATAATCTTAATTTTCAAAAATACGTCGTAATAAATTTCCCCCAATATTTTTATTAGACCGAAGTGAAACAAATATAGGAATTAGGTATTTTATTTACTTATTAATTTATATATTACTTTAAATCATGTGTAAACTGGAATAAATATATGATTGAAAATAAATAATTTTATTCAGAATTTTAAGGCAGCTGTGAGGCAGGCAATTTCTTATCGTTTGCTTCAATTTTAACTACATTTAGCTTAAATATATATTTAATTTAATAATTTATCGTTTGCTTTAATTTTAATTACATGTCGCTGACATATTATTCAATTTAATAATTTTATTATTTGTTTTAGTTTTAATTACATTTATCTTAAATACATTAAATTTAATTATTAATCGTTGCTTTAATTTTAATATCAGAAAAGCTTACTATTGTCCATTTCTCGGTTATATCATCATTTATTTTAATTCTTATATTTAATTGAGTAATTTAATAATAATTATAAAAAAAGTTCACCTTGGGCAGCAAAAGTTGTTCTTTTCAAAACTTTGCACATAACTTGTGACATTGGGCTTTTCGCGATTTTCTCTTCACTAAACTTAGGGATTTTAATTGAGATTAATTGTATGAAACAACCAGTTACTTCCGAACCCAAATGAAAAGTGATTATTCTAATTTGAAGCAGATAGGAATAAAGAGAAGGGAGCTAGATAGGAGAGTACTTAAGCAAAGAAAAATTTTGAGGAGAGAGGCGGAGTGGCACTAGCTCTAAGTATATGCCTTACAGGCGGTAGGCGATATCAAAAGTTGCTATGGGAGGTAGTGATCGTAGTGGAGTCAAGAAATCAAGTCAACCTCAACTGGAGAAATTTTGCTAAGACACTATTAATTTGGTATTAGTTGAATAAGTTTATCTATCTTTGGTGTTATCCAGGAGAGCACATACTGATCAGAAATTATACTGCAAGGCTATTGAATAAATAGTGGTGTGAAATTTGTCTGGCGTCTCTTTTTGTAATTAGTTTCTTTTGTTTTGACTTTTAGTGTTAGCTATATTTAATTGAGTTATGGCACAAGAGTCGGGTAGAAGTGTAGCGCCACAAAAGTTTTAATTTTTTTTTTTTTTTGCTTTTTATTCTTATAAAACTTAATGCTATTGAAATAAAAGATATTATTACACACATGTTATTTTGATGAAAGTCATTCCTTAATTTAAGGAAACAAAAAAAAAAAAAACCAAAAGGTTAAAAAAATGGGGTTTTTTTTGCAGATCACCGTGATTGTCCTCCTTATAGAGCATTTTTGTGCAACAGATATCAGTATAGCAAATGCATTCCTAAATCTTGGCAATGTGATGGTATAGAAGATTGCCATGGAGGAAAAGATGAGAATGAATGTTGTAAGTATTTTATGTGTGTGTGTGAAAAATATTATTTTACATATACAAATAACTATTTCGCAATATATTCTAAAGTTTATTACAGTAAAAGGTAATTTTTGCATAATGTTAGATTTAAAGCAAAACAGATTGCTCATAATATTTTTCTGATATCCAATATAATATGAAAAAGAGAATAATGCTTCTGCAATCAAGTAATGCTTCTTAATACGAGAGATCACTTTCGATATCGGATTTGTGATTGAACATATCCTAAACGATTGCATATAAATTTGGAATTAAAAGTTTTTCTCAATTGAAGAATCCAATTATCTAAGTAGTTTGATTCTTTGAAATTTATTTCTTTTAAATAATTTTGTTTAATGATTCATATTTTTTGTACTGTTTTGTCTTATAAAAATGGAAAATAGCAATACATGGTGTGATATAAAAAAATGGTTAAGCTTTAAGGGTTTCTAATTTAAATTGATCATAATCCTTTGTAAAGAATTTTTCGACAGTTGGGAATGAATTTGAACCGATGACTGTTCGTTCAAGTTAAAGCTCTATGTTTACTAAAGTTACCAATGATTGAAATGTTCCTTCAAAATAATAAATATAGTTGATACTTTGAGATTTAAACAATAATACAATTTTTTCCAAAAAAAAAACCATGCAAAAGTATATTAAAAAATAATCCTTTGAATGACTAGATTTTATCGATAATTTTGATGGTATCAATAAAATCAACAGTAAATTTGCATTCAATATTATTGATAAAATAAAAAGATCTAAATATAATAATTTTGAAGCATGCTATTTTAAAAATTTTAATTGATAGTAGAATGTTTTACTGAAATAGCCTTTGTACTGTTAATAGTCAAGGCTTGTAAATTAAAATTAAAATAGTGCATGAAGCAGTATGTGTGTCAGGAGTCTGATATAATATCGAATAGCCTATGATAATATTGAGTAAATTTTCAAATAACACTGTCTTGACATTACAAACTTACGAATTCATGAATAACAATATTGAGATACAAAGGCTTTATTCATATTTGGTCAATCAATTGTAATTGTATGTGAAAAACATCGATTGTGTAATGTTTGATATAATCGATGATTCAATCGATATAATGAATGCTCCTTCGAGAATAATGTCAGTAAGGAAATTATTGATCTTAAAAATGCAATTGTAGTCTCCCTAGTATAGTAATCATAAATCAAATTTAAACTGTAGAATGTATGAACTTAAACTACAGAAATCAAACAGAACTATAGAATTTTAACTATAGAAAGAAGAATTTTATATTTGGAATTTTTTTTTATTGTCTCTGATGATGAATGATGTAATTGGTATTAAGTATTTTTTAATAAAATAAAATAATGATTTGCGCTGATGGTTATGAGTCATTCGAAATTAATATGTGTGTTTTTATGATGATATTTCAATTGACATGAGGACAATTAACATTATGATATTTCAATAATTATATGTATTGCATAAATAATTTCCGGAATGGTTGTCAGACAACAATTCAGAAATCATAGCTTGACGGCTTATCGGTAGTATTGCTGATATTAAAATGGTTAATTTTACAATAATATTAGGATTGATAAATGAACAGCACCATGTTACTACAATTATCACTTTTATCGAACTAAAATGAATAAAATCCATTAAAAACTAAATAGAAGACGTTGTTTTTTAGCAATGGAAAATAAACGAAGCAGTGATTAATTTGAATTTGTAATTGAATTGGATTTTTTTAAATTAGAAACTTATTTAAATCCATTTTGAATATTGTTACTGTGAAAATTAAACATTAAGGGGAAAAAAAAATGTTTACTTCAATTATTCATTTTTTTAAAATCCTTCTTAATTGTTGCAGACAATTTTTATAAGATAATTTTTTCAGAAAATTATTTATTTTGATTCTTTCTTTCATATACGTTCATAATTCAAGATTTCTTTTTAAGAATCTCATTTCTTTCCTTTTTAAGTGAATAAGTCTCATATTCGTTTTTTTTTTTTTTTTTTTTGCAATTCTTAAAAACTAGGTTATATTGCTTCATTTGTTAATTTATCTATTCTTTTTTAATCAAATATTTTATGAATAACTCTGAAATATAGTTTATTAATTTTTTTAAAAGAAATGCGATATTTCGTTTCATATAGACAACATTAAGTAAAGTGCAAATTATCTGGAAATGAATTTTAAATATTTGATACAAGAATTTTAAAAATATATTTATTAAATATATCGAAGCAAATGAAGCATACATTTTACGATTGTTATCGTATATATTAGAAAACTTTATATTCATCGCACTAAGCAAATACTCATTATTATTATGTGCTAACATATTGTTGGGAGAAAATGGTATCAACAAAAATGCGTAGGCAAAAAATAAAGGATACATGGTATTTGACTCAAAAGATTGGCAATGTAATACATTATAATTATAATAATTACACTTAGTTTGCTTTTAAAGTATATTTACATTATTGAGATATATTGAAATTAATATTTTATCGTCTGCCATTATTTTAATACCCAAACAAAATACAGGGTGTTTCATATTGAATAGGACAAAAAGAATAGTGCAGTGTGACTACCATTATGGATTTATTCAGCCGAAAAAAAATTTATTCTGCAACTACAATTATACAAGTTTTATTTGGCAACAGGGAAAAATTATCGAATGACGAACTCGCCGCTAGAGGCACTGTTAAGCAAAATGTCGTCCATGCAGGAGAAAGAGTACAGCGTTTTCGAATATGCCAAAATTTCCTCGGTAACTGTTGTGCAAAGACATTTTCGCTCGAAATTTCGTAAAGAACCACCGCATCGGTATAACATAAGCAGGTGGGTGAAGCAGTTCCAGGATACTGGCTGCTTATGCAAGAACAAAAGCCCAGGACGAAAAGAAAAAAAAAACCCGGTGGTTGAAAGAATTCGTGATTCGTTTTTACGGAGTCCCTCAAAATCAACGCCACGTGCAGGTGCAGAACTTTCTTCCCTCACACAACGGTGTGGCGTGTTTTACGAAAGTGTCTTCAATTCAAGCCGTACAGATATCAGATGGTCCAGGCTTTAAAACCTACTGACAAACCGTTGCGTAAGAATTTCTGTGTGAAATTTCAAGGAAAGCTCGACGTGAATGGTTTCGAGAACACACTGGTGTTTACCGATGAAGCCACGTTCCACTTATGTGGCAAAGTTAATCGCCATAATTTGCGATTTTGGGGAACGGAAAATGTCCATGTAACATTAGAACATCACCGTGATTCTCCCAAGGTGAACGTTTTCTGCTCTTTATCAAACAGTTGTGTTTTTGGTCCATTTTTCTTTGCTGAAAAATCGATTAATGGGGACATTTACCAAGACATGCTCTCTGAGTGGTTGCTCCCCAAGCTGGAAGAAGCTGTTCCTGATTTCAATTTGCAGCAAAATGGTGCTCACCCACATTGAAATAAAAACGTACGTGAGCTCCTGAACGAACGTCTACCCCATCGCTGGATTTGCCGTGCTTGGCCACAGGATTTGACATGTCTTCATTGGCCGCCGAGATCACCAGATATAACACCCTGTGATTTTTTTTCTCTAGGGTTGCGTTAAAAGCAAGGTGTTTGTGCGTCCACTTCCTCAGGACTTAGAGGAACTGAAGCAGCGGATAACTGCAGTGTTGAACTCTATCACAGGGGATATGATATCACGAGTGTGGCAGAAGCTTGATTACCGTGTAGACATTTGTCGTGTCACCGGAAGGGCACATATTGAACTCCTGTAAAAACTCTAATAAATGTAATTTTGATGTAAATTTGAATTGTCTAAATATATTAATTACAACGTTCACAATCATGTTTTCTTTTTATCCCATTCAATATGAAACACCCTGTATTATTGTCTACTTTAATAGTTTATCATTTGCTCTTAATGTTTTTTCAATATTTAATTTAATAAGTTACTTTTTTGTCAGAATGGTCTGTTTTTATTCATTGTTCATTGGAGTTAACATTGGCAACATTCTTAAACTTAAGAATGTTTTGCTTGTGAGAATAAAAATGCGTTTGGAATTTGAATAAGTTATTTTTTTTTCTTGATAGTAACTTCTTCTGTGAAGCCTGGGGTACGAAGTATGCTTACTTTACGCTAATTAATATCCATTTTGAATAATTTCTCTTGTTCGAGAGCTTAAAAGGAAATAAAAATGTTAGTATATATTAAAATGAAATTAGGAAAAGTATTTTCATTTCTTTTTCATGATTTAAAAATTTTTGAAGGACGAGCTCGTTTATAATTTATCGATAATTTAAACGATTTTATTAAAAATAATCTATTAGAAATTTTACTTTTAAAAGACATTGCAACAATTTTTTATTCAAGTTATAAGGAATCATTCTTTTATAATTTCTCATAACTCTGAAGTCTCACTGTAGAGTTTTAGAAAAATTGAAATATGTGCATTTTTCCATAATGAAGAAAAATAAAATTATTACGAGTGATATATACTAAATAATAAGAAATTTATTCATATCATATTTCTTACTTCAGCCGTAAGCATTTTAATCTCGTTTGAATTGAGCCATATAAAATACATCAATTCCGAATGTTCCAGAAAAGTTTGTTATAAAGATTATATCGATTTATTTATATAGATGTGTTTGTTAAGAAAATAATCATTAATATTTTAAATACTTTTATGATTTTGTTATATACTACTTCCAATTGTACGATAAACATTTGATATACATAGTATTTTCTTCACGTTTGATTTTTTGTGAATACATTTACAAATCAAGCAAATAAAGATGCTCAATATGAAATTTAATTTAAGAATTTTTAAGTAATAAATCCAATTCTAAATGAAATAATTATTTCATCATCACAACTTTACACATTCGCACTGAATATTATCCATATTCATTGAAACAAATGAAAAAATTGATCGAAATGAGAAAATAGAATAATTAAATAAATTATTTTATTGTTAACATGAATAATGGATTTTTCATTCAACATTTAAAACGATATAAAATGAGTGTCTAGAAGAAAATAGTTGCTATGAAAATTAGTTCTGCTTTGTCATTTAGAGTTGAACAAGATAATTTTCTTCAATTAATCTTAATAAACAGAAAGTTCTAATTTTTGTGATTTCTTTGTTATTATTCAAGTTTCTTAAATGGGGACTTTTACAAAATGGACAATTCAAAAAAAGTATTAAAACTGCACTAAATTAAAGGGTATTTAGTGTTTAAATAAAATACAAAATTTATTTTTTTATTACCTTACCTCTATAGAACTTAAAAAAAAATTATATGTATGAAAATATTTTTCTCTAATTGTATAGCATTATAACATATTTTAATCCTCTATAAATGCCTGCGATGATTTTGAAGAACGTGTCCAATAAGCGAGTGATTTCATAAAATGTACTCTTTAATATTTATATATATTTAGTTCACTCAAACTTTTTGACCTACAGGAGTGTACTCTTAGCATGTTCAAAATCTTAACTTCCTCACTTCTCGTTTAATAAATTCTCTATTTTATAAAATTCTGGTCATCAATTTAAATTGTATTATTATTAAATTTTGACAACACACTTTATTTTGCAGATGAAAATAAGGGAAGATTAATACGGGGATTACTTTATAAAAGTACTATTTTGGCTCAAAATTGGACTCGTATGCTGAGAAAGAAAGAATTTTCGGTACAAAAATGGGGATCAGATGTAGAAAGGATCGCTGTAGCCCTCTATTTATCTAATCGAACTATTTTCTCTGGAAATGATACAGTGCGAGATGAGATAGCTTACGAACTAAGTTTAGGTCTTCTGTCTAGATTGGCACTGTAAGTAACCATTCTATTAAAATTTATAATTTCTTATGAAAATTGATTGAGTTTCTTTAATCCATAAAATTTTAAAAATGACTCCCTGTTTATACAGTAAAAAACTAATAAATTTTAATTTATTATAAACTAGAGGGTAAATTCTAAAAGTTCAAATTTCTGGAGGGGAAATTCCTAATTAATTAATATCCTTTTAATCTGAGAAAGATGTTCTAAGTTGAAATTTGTTTTTTTTTAAGAATTAATTTTGATTTGACTGATCCAGGTAATTAATTACAAATTCTTTTTTCCATGTTTACATAAATACAAATTAGATAAAGTAAAAGGTTTCAATAATTCCAGTGTCATAATTAATTCAATAAAGGTATGAACGCTCCATGAAATTCAGGAAAGTGTTGCAAACAGGTTGACATAATGTACACAAACAGTCAACATAAGCAAGAGCAAACGAAATTGTGTGGAAACATAAGTCGGTTAATACTTGTGTTATGTGTGCAATATTACTGTAAAGTTTGATATAATTTACAAACATAAAATGTCATTGCAAAAATTTATTGCTATGATCTACAAACGTAGTTTGAATAATTCGATATAAAAACCAACGTTTTTAAAAACAACGTTTTTATATGGTGACAAAGTTTATTAGAGAAAATTATTGAAATATTTGTTAAAACTGTAAGTTATTTTTAACTTTAAAATTCACTTAAAAAGAGACATTTGTGAGAGTTTTAAAAAATTCATAATACTCATAAAATCAAAACATGCATTTGAAAGCTTGTAAGTCATTCTATTAAAAAAAGAATGGGAACCAGAATTCAGAAAAAATTATTGTGATAAGACACGGCGCCAAATATTGGAAACTTTCTTTCTTGCGAATGATTACTGACTAAAAGTCAGCAACCCTTACTATCTCGGAGATAGTAAAGGGGAGATAGTATCTCCCCTTTGTGAGTACAAAAGGTTTACGATACCGCAAGCTGCGTGGGGAGTGACCGGTGCTCCCAGAGGGGGAAAGAAATTTTTTCCTCAATCCTAAAAGCGCCGAGAGGAAAGAATATTTTAACTTATTAAAATTATTGAAATATTAGTTAAAACTTGTCGCAAACGTCTAAATATTGCATTGTTAGGCCAGTACGAACGATTCCCAAAATTTCAAAGCTCTAGCTTGATGGGAAGTTGGTTAAATTAACGATCGAAAATTTGATCACACACACACACACTCACACACACACACACACCAAGTGAAATTCAGAAAAACGTTGTAAAAAAACAGATGTATTTTCTTTCAGCACATAATAAATTTAGTATTACCTGAAGCTTGGTAGTTTCGTGTTTAACATCATAACAATTGTTTAGAGCTTAAAAAAATTAACATAATATAAATAATGGTTTTTTTGCGGCAATGTTTCTTGATAAGAGCATTAAGGTATGGTATTATCATTCATTGTGACAACTAATATAATGGTTACTAAAAAAGAGAGAGACAGAGATCTGATAAATAACAAATTGTTATTTAGATTACTTTTAATCTGTGTTATGTTAAAATGGGAGATATAATCCATATATAGTAGTATGGAAATATGGAAAACACATTGGTATGAGAACCATATATTTATAATGACTTAATATTGATGCGTAAACCTCATTAGAACTACTACTTGAAATGAAAATAACACGTTAACCATATATATATATATATATATATATATATATATATATATATATATACTGAAAATCTATGAAAGAATAATCCAAAACATTTAAAAAGACAAAAAACGAGAAAGAAAAGAAATGTAATAATTAAAGAAAAATAAAAGAAAATATGGAACCCAGCAAGTCAAAAAGCAATATCGGGCTGAGGACCGATTAAGCGGGGTTAAACTAGTTCAATGGTACCAACCTTCCCCCTTTGCGACTTGGTAGGCTGAATTAGGAAATCCAAATTGCAAAAGAGTTCATGATTAAAAGATGCAAACAAATTCAGCGATAAAATCTACAAAAATAAAATCTATAATTCCTGGTAGGCTGAATTGGGAAATCCAAATTACAAAAGAGTTCAATGATTAAAAAATGCAAAAAAGTTTTAACGATAAAATTTACAAAATAAAAACTATCATTCTAAAAATTATCAACAGATCAAAATATAAAAATTACTTACAAAATTCAAAGAAATGAAGATTCAAATATGTGAGTAGTAAGACGGAATTTTCTTTAAGCTTCAAGATGTATATCACATACTCAAAATGAAAAAATATAACACATCATCACCATACAAATTGAAAAAAGATTTAAATCATTGTTTGATTGGTAATAAAATGTAAAAGGATGCAAACAATTGGTTGGTAATAAGTTGTATGGTAAAGGAGTATAACGGTCCAGAGAGTGAGTAAAAATGTAAGCTGTGTAAATGTAAATAGATTCTTCACGGCTAGACCACTAACAAGCCGACTTTGTGGACCTATATATATATATATATATATATAACTATATATATATAGTTATATATATATATATATATATATATATATATATACTTATATATAACATATATATGTTAATGAAAATAAAAGTTCTAAATCAAAATCGCCTATACAATGTTATTTCCAACTTTTTCTCAAGAATCTCACGAACAAGGGATATAAATAAGAGTAAAATGAAATTACATAAACATCAGTTATGCGTTGGAACTGTCAAAAGGAACGTGGAAATTCCAATTTCATAATTTTGAGCACTTGTTTATGAATATGTCTTGCTAACAACTATAATCTAAGGCTGCGACTACTTAAGAAAAATAATCAGGAATGAAATATTTAACGACCACTCAACTACCTGTCTCTAGATTAGATTCTTTACTCCTATATATGAATTTTACGAAAACGTGTATGCACATTATAGCATAGAATATCTTATACTCTTATATTCAACCACATAGTTATAGACAAATTTTGCTTGGCAGAGCACAGCTCTTTTTCGGGTACCTACAAGCTTACAAGACTTTCACTGCATCCTTACGTGCAGAGAACAGTAAAGTCCCGGTCTGGGGGCGCCATTTAAAAATGCAAATAAAAATATGTACCCTAATATATACTCTGCGCTAGTTATGTGACGTATTTTACAAGTGTAATGCAATATCGTAAATAAACATTTGTAAAACATGAATTTTAGTTTTTTTAATGATACTTTATAATAATCGATTCCTCGTTTGATAATTTTAGAAAATTTAATTAACATTTGTAGATTCCAGCTTTCTCAGATCAATCTGGACTAAAAGTATCTAAAATATAACTCATAAAGTAACACAACAAGCATTGCATGTTTTGTTCTAAATTTTTTAGCAACTTTAAAAGTCAAATCAGCACAAATTCACATAGAAATTTAAATTAAAAATACCAAAGGAAAATCAACATAATTATCATTTAATGTGTAAGAAAAACACTATAATTTTCTAAAATAGAATGAACTTAAAAATTTGAATTAATTCATGGTAGAAAAAAAATATGTCAATACAATATTTGTCATTTCAGAACTTTCATATTCATAGAAAAATTAATCATTAAACTGTAATATATTCAATTATCACAGAACACTTCATTTATTGTAGACTTTTCTACACTCACAATGCTGGGAACTATATTTAAGATATAAATGCAAAATCGGAAATTTAATATTATTTTAAAGAATGCATAGTTTGGAACAATTTTGTTTAAGCATTATTGATATAATAAACTATTTTAAATTGAAGAAGATGTGAATAATTATAGCTTAACTTTCCAATATTTAAGTGTAGTTGAAAATTTTACAATCCCATTCGCAAGAACATAAGTGCTCCTTACCATTTATGGAAAGCAATATTTCTCTGACACTGTCTTTCTAAATTAGATTACATATCTTTGATTTTGAAGTTTTTAATATCTTTCATATACTTGGCAGGATGTTTTTTACAATCATTCGACATAAAACTTACTGAACTATTCTTTTTGAATTATCAAACAAGCAAAATTCATATATAGTTCTGAGACATTTCTTTATACAGAAAGGACACTTTTTGTTTGCTTAAAACGAACTCCCATTGTAAAAAGTTTTATTTTACCTGGAAATTCTGACATATCTCAATATATTGATAGGGAAGGGGAGTATGCTTAAGGGGACTAAAAGTTATTTGTGTAACATTTTCAATAAATCTAATTTTAAGACAAGTCGAGTTATTTAACTGTCATACCTTGTAATATATATATATATATATATATATATATATATATATATA
>BMAW01002213.1:0-18343 GCA_019974015.1 Nephila pilipes | reverse complement strand
ACTAACATGCAAAATTTAACCCTTTGAGGGGCGTATATAAAAAAAATTAAATGTTAATTAAAATTCATCTGATATGAATTAATAATGTTAAAAGGACACAATATCAAGTAGTAAAATTAATTTTATTTATTTCCTGAATTTTAAGACCCAGTATAAATAATATACCAGTATAAATAATATACCTCTAGGACATCTTATTTGTACACTCGTTGGTTTCTTTCCTTCGAAGAAATAATAAATACTTTCATAAAAAGTATATTATTTTAGTTAATTTGAGAAGTATTAGGATCACAAAGCACTTTTGAAAAAATTAGAACTTTATGATGTTGTATTTTTATTTCGAAGAGTAATAATTAGTGAGATAATGTGTTAATTAGTTTAAGTATTACTTTTTTATATTCATATATGATTTTCATAATTTAATGATAAGACTATGTTATAAACTTAATAAATCAAATTTAGTAGAAATACATGTACAGTTTTATTTAAAATAAGGAAAAAATTTTATTGCATTTACTTTAATGGTATTTTCTTCCTCACTTGCTTCTGAAGGTTACTCCGACCCATCAGAAAAGAGCTCTTTAAACAGAACAAGTTTTATACATAAATTATAATTGGATTTTATAAGGTTATTTTAAGTAAAATTAAGAGTAAGAGTAGATCCGTAAGAGTTCGAAAACCAGCCGTCCATGGTAATTGTTCATATTCGAAACATCCCTCTCACATATAGGATGGACAGATGTGTCAAAGAAAAAAAAGGTCGGTCCTCCTTATTCTGAAGTATTTGTGGGATGTATACACAATTACTTTTCTTTCCTTTTAATCACTGCTACAGTGCTATTCCTAGATCTTTTCAGTTTAGAAGGAATCATCCTTTCTTTTAAGATTCGCGTATAGTGCTTAACGCTAAGAGTTCTGTTCTTCTTACAAAGCGGATAAATCTTTGCTGTATTGTATCTTTTGTAATACATTTCTTCAATGATTTACATCATAGCTTAACTTAGATTCTTTGATAATGTCCATCTCTTGAGGCAATGAACCCCTACTGTCATCCCTCCATTGTCGGCAGCTTCTCGTCTATTTTTATCTCATGCTAACAATATGCTATATCAATTATCATTTGTAAGTCTCATGTCTATCAACAATATGTCCCTGATCGACTGTCTCCAGCCAGTTCTATCTTAGACGCCTCGAAAGACTCTCCCACCGTCTTCGCGTTGATAGATTTTTTTGCAAAAGTATTGGTTTTGAGAAATACTTATTTCCCTTGCGATTTTGTTAGTTGTCTTTTTGTGGGCACGCACAGCATTGATAAATTTTTATTAGCCACCCAAGGGGCTATTTCTTTAGGTGAAGTATTTTGACGTACCAGATCACTTTTCAATTTTTTATCGTTTGCTACATTTTTACTTACATATATCTTAAATATATTCAATTTAATAATTTTTCGCTTGCTTGAATTTTTATTGCATGTAGCTGATATATATTCAATTTAATAGTTTATCGTTTCCTTTAATTTTAATGTCAAAAGTTTACTCTTGTTCATTTTTTCTATATTTTATCTTTTACTTCTAATTTTTTTAAATTTAACTGAGTAATTTAATAATAATTATAAAAAAAACCCTTGGGTGGCCATATTTGTTCTTTGCAAAACTTTACATATAACTTTTTTTTTCCTGTTTTAAATTTCCTTTCTTCTGAGAATAAGTCTGATTTTTGCCTCATATGGACTTTATAACATATTTCCGACTTCTGACTTCCACTGTAATAAATTGAACCGTCACATATCAATCTTATTTGAAACTTTTAATGCTGCCATCTGTTATTTTCAAACCATCTGTGTGGGCAGTGGGATAAATTTTATACCACTTAGTTTGAAGCATGAAATGAACACTTGATATATTTTGTTTTGAGTAATTAGCAATATTTACATAAAGTTTCAAACATGTAGATTAGTTAGCTGATGAAATTAAAACTTTCAACTCATTTCAGAAACATTTCTGTAAGAGATTAAACAACAACTAGTTAGGAACTTTCATTAGATTCAAAGCAATAATTTTTATAATCATTCTGCATGGTTGTGTCATCTAATTTAAGTAAATAACACTATAAGTTATCATTTGAAGGTAAAATTGTGAAGGAAAAAGTATTTTACAGAGAATTTTAGGGTGCTAAATGTGTGGTATAAAATATACTACCGAACTTTCCAGAGTGCTCCGTAATTCCGAAAATAAAACAACTGGATGACACGAAAATCACACTGCAGTGACGCAATGGAACACTTAAAGGGTGATGAAAGCATAGCAACTTAAAAATGAGTCCTAAGCATTCATTATTTAACAAAGTAGAACTTTATTGAAGAATAGGGTTAGTTAAAAAGCATTATCTGACCATGCGGAAGAACACCGAACCAAAGTTTCTTAGTAAGAGATATGATTTCTCCTAACTTCAATGGTTGCGTGATACCACCTGTTCATGCCTAATACTAACGTATCCAGCAGTTCTTGAAGTAAAATTTGTTGTTTTTAAGGAGTATCTGTTTCAGATATTTAGTGTTCTCCGGAGAATACGACTTGCTATCAGGTGTCTCAGCAATTCATCATAAAGTTTTTAAACAGCAGAGGTCCTGTGTAGACGTGCATTGTCGTTCACAAAAGAAAAGTCTGAACAAATGGCTCCTCGGAACAGACGCATGAGATGGAAGATAATTTCATCACTATAATGATCTTCGATAAATAATCCGCTGTCGAAATTATGGAGCTCCGTTCACCAGTTCAACATAATGCCTCCCTACACAAGTAATCCAGGACCACCTCAACAGTCTCTTTCCTGATGATAGTGCATGAAACCGTGTTTCTATCTTACTTCTTATCAACTAGCGTTGAGAATCACTGCTCAGACTGAAAAGACTCTCTTTATTAAAACAAAAGTTACTCTATTGATGAGATGTGCAGATTTTGTGTTCTTGACATCACTGTAAATAGTGGTTCAGATGAGCTGCTGTTAATCGTACGCAGCTTTCAAGACAACGGGTGAAAATGCCACTTTTTTGAAATCTAGCCACAATAAACCGTAATATCTGTCGTCCTGTTGCCATACGTAGCTCCTGAGCAATATTTCCAGATGACTGGTTCTGGTCATCTTTTGCCTGCATAACGATATTCCGATTATTACTGGCAGTTATTGTCCTTCTCCGACAACTGCAAGCCTTTCTTACAGCTGTACTTAATATTTTTAAAACTTTCCAAGCTCTTGGAACTATACCTTTGTCAATTCCAAACTTATGAACAACACTCGAAAATTACAGCCCTCTTCAAGGTTGCCGATTATTCTACCAGGTGTAATACGTCCATCCTTCAATTTTTTTTAAGCGGCCAGGACACTGAGACCGCGCATTCCACGCGCTTACGTGCCGTGACTTCCCTTCTGATGTCATAGTGCTGATACTTGCACATGCATCAACTTTTAATTGAATTGTAACGGCATACCAATGCTTTCTCGCAGCCATTATGAACGTACAATTTCACTTTCACTTGTAGGGAATGTCTGGAAATGCGTCTTTTTTTAAGTTGTATTGGCAATGAGCCCATACATTCCACGCGTTTGCGTGCCGAGACATCCTTTCTGATGTTATAGTGCAAATATTTGCATATGCATTCGACTTTCTACTGAGCTGTCCTTTCACTATCGTGATAGCAGAATGCCCCTTTCAGCTATTTTTAGTTGTATGTTGAAAGATGTATTTGTTATTTCAATTTTGCCCCCTACTGCGTCATTAAATTTAAAACAATCATTAATGATTATTATACTTACATTATAAAAGCATATGAATTATTATGAAAGATATCTTACAACATACTTTTAATAAATTTAATAAAATTGTTATCATTATAAAAATGCACTTATATTTTATAGCTTATTGACAAACTAAAAGACCAAGATTTACTTGCTATTCTTGGCTATGATTTTGAACAGCTCTTTAATTCGATAGACACAGTTCATCTTGTCGAGGTACTGTTAATTATTTATAAGGATAATAATGTTAAAAATTGATTTCATGTAATAAATGTAAATTTTTAGTTAAAATTTTCCTAGAAAATTTTAAGCCTCCCCTTTAAACTGAAAGAAATCTACTTACAAAATTTAGAGGTTACACCTCAGACTAAGAAAGCACATATAAAAATAATCTTTGAACAAGTGTCTTTTTCTGACCACCAGTTAAACGAACTTCCAGCCTCTAACCAACATTCAGCTCTCAGATACCTTCAGCATCCAATGAAATTCGTCATCTTTTCAAAGAAGCAGATGATTTTGTTGATCTGATTATAAACCTATCAAACACAATAACAATTTCCCCCTCCCGTTATCGGATTCTCACTTCAATTCTTTAACTAGATTCCTCCTTCCCTGTAACGTATACTTATTCAAATAACACGCAAGGACTCATTAATCAGCAATATGAAGGAGAAAAACTTCCATTCTGTAAAGTACCTTTCCTAAAATTAAAATACAAAATGACAAACAATTCCGTTACATTAATTGAACACAAATAGTGCCATATTTTTGATACAATTTAGTAATGGAGTTGTAATGACAGATTAGAATAATGCCCCGTATTTTTTCGGATGAAATTGTCAATTCGAGGTCAAAACAAATTTAGAAGAAAATTCATCAAAAATCTATCTTTTTCATATTGTATTTAACTTTTAATTTGATAAAATAAGGATGTTGCATTAGGACCATTGTCTGTTATCAAAATAGCAATTGTTTTGTAAAATTAAAAGTTGAACTAGGAATCTATAGCATCATAAAAAGTATATTTTTAGATCTGTTACGTAAGAAATGTTACAATTTGTGTATGTCTTCATTCCATGTTATTTTCTTTTGCATAATTTCGTAAAGAGTTCACAATCGCAGCCAGTTCTTCCTTATCTGTGTATATATTCTCGGCTTGCAAAAATCCTTTATCCTTATTGATGCTTTTTTTAAAGAAAAATTCGTACTTACATATTTTTACTTTGCTAGGAAACAAGTTGAAGATATATCCAGTACGGAAATAGCTTTCTATGTAAATGCCTTTTTAGTTAGTTGCATAGATCCCAGGAAATTTCATGTACTGGATTTGGTGCGTGAACTGCGCAAGCGCGCCGATGCTCAGAACTACACCAATCCATCCATAATGTTAGCCCTGTGTAACGCTGGTGAGAAAATAACTGCACAAGACGTTGAAAAGCTCACCGCAGTGTTCTGGAAAGCTCACGAACAATTTTGGACAGGTGAGAGTTTAACTTTATATTACTTTTTCAAATTATTTTAAGTCATAACTTTTCATTATTTCTCTCTTGCGACCTCTTGTATTTCAATAAATGTTTCCTTGGCCTTTTATATAGAATTTACATACCTTCAAAATCGAATTGAAGCATTTTTCGATAGCTAATATTTGTACCAGATTCTTATGGTAAATCTAACTGTTATACTAATAATCTGTATACAGAATTTCTTCTTTAATCCTGCAATTCACCTTTCCGGATCTACCAGTAATCTAGTGTTTTTGTAAAGGGAGACAAGACACTGCTTGTCGCAAAAATTGTCCCCTATGCTATGTGAAAATGCACTGTTCGATCCCAGTTAATCTTTTTCGCATCAGAATACAGCTATACGAGATAGAATTCGTTTCTTAGCCTGAGGTGAGCACTGTATGTGACCAGTGATAAGTTTGAAAATATCTATTCGTGATAGACTATTCATTTGAGTCATTGTTCTAATTCTTTATTCTGTATTCTCATCTCTGATTGAAGCCTTTTCTCTTTACTAAGCGATCATATCATTTGGCCTACTTCATTAATTATAAATTCTATTAATTTCAAAATTTATAGTTTAAAGAAATAAATTAAATAAACTGGTAATAACGTTTTCTCAAGAACTTAATTCAGTTGAACTCCAGAACCATTAACTGTTAAAAACCTTCGTATGGAATTTGTGCTAATAAAATATTTGTAATAGTGAGTATATTTTTTCACAATGCTCTTTTTATAAAGGTTAGTATTGATGCCAAGTGGAACATGGGTTCAATGAACGTCCTTACCATAAGAACCAATTTAACACAAGAATTAAAAACTGCCAATGTTTTTACCCAAAGTGTATTCACTATTTGGTTGTTTTCCTATTTTTAGATGCCCAAGCTTTGGTTATTCTGGCTCTATCATGTGCCGCCAGACAGACGCATAAAGTTATAAATTTGGAAGAAATTAGTGATCTCACAATGGAGCTGAAGAAAAAGCAATATCGAAACGGAACTGTTGAGAATCTCAAAACAACAGCTCTAGTGATGCAAGTAAGATAACAGCCACATAAATATTCTTTTTCTATTTTATTGCGTATCTTGAGTAACTAACAGTATTGTATGCAAAAATGAGGTAGTATACAACATAACATATCAGGAATCTCAAATTTGTTTGGTACCGAGAAAAGATCTCCTAGAAGATAATTTTTTCTCTAATAATTGAAAATTTTGAAATGTTTCAAATACACTAATACATTATTATACTTCAAAACGCATAATGCAGTATTAAGGAAGTATTACTGGTTAGATGTGGCTTACAATTTCATAGGCAAGGGGGTCAATTAAATATTTTCCTAAATTTAAAGATTTGAAATATTACTTGTAGAAATGGTCATGTTGGAAATTTTATCTTCAAAGTTTTAGAAAAGATTCCATTTTTGAGTATTTTCAATTATGAAAACCATATTTTATCTCTTAGCAATAATATAAACATCGAATATATAATTTAATACACTCATTAAGAAAAATAAATTCCATAAGTTATTAAATCTGCCTACTGCTTTGGTGAATCGGTAGATGGTAACCCTTCAACTGTACATTACTGAATTTCATTAGGTATCTAGTATATCAGCCATTTTGAGTTCATTTTAGCTATTGATTGTAATGTATCGTGGTAAAGCTTAACTTCTCATTCAATAATTCTAGGCAAAGTTATTTTATATAACTATAAAGAAAGTAATTCATTGACTAATAATATTTATTTTTGCTTACTTTCATCTATCGAGTTTTGCAAAGGTTTTTATCATCATTTACGAAATTCAATGTTTAGATTTAATATATTTAAAATTATTTTAACTTCAAGCGATAGGAATTTAAGTTGAAATAAACATTATCCATTCTTTTGTACTCTTTCAAATACATGTTCGATTACAGACATAGTTGTGAAATTTAAAAGTGTGAGAGAAAAATTGCAGATTTTTATGATTAATATTAAGTTTTAAAATTTAGATCGTCTATTAGATGAGAACCTTTAATATACACAGGGTAAATTGTAACATTTATGTTAAGAAAATTGATGTCTTAAATAATTTTTACTACTAAAAGTGTTATGTCATGAAAATAGTTTCATGGGCGCTTTAGCAATACATCTTCTATTTTTATGTCAATTTTGGAGAAAAATATTAACTTTCGATTATTATTATTATTATTTGATTAACCTTAGCATTTCGTTACATTCTATAAAACTGAGAAATATATCTTTTGATATTCTTATAGGAACAGTAAAAAAAAAAAAAAAAAAAAAAACGGCATAACACATCAATCAATAACTCCCAAGACTAACCCAGAGATGGCGCTCGTAGTAAACCAGTAACCAGATCTTTCTAGAGTACTAACCTTTGCTTGAAACGTGTCAAAATTTTAAGTCGATCGGACCAGAAACAGCTGAGTTATCGAGGTTGGAGTAAAGTCGTTTTGTAGTTTGTTTAAAAAATGGAAAAAAACCGAGTTTCCGTGTTCTGATAAAACATTGTTTTTTAATGGGTAAAAACAACGTGCAAGAGAAACAATGGATTGAAAAATGTTACCCGGACTCTTGTCCATCAAAAGCAACGATTTGTCGGTGGTTTGCCGAGTTTAAACGTGGGCGTACCGACACAAATGAAGCGGAACGCTCGGGTAGACCTGTGGAAGCCGTTACACCGGAAAATGTGAGTGAAGTGACAAAAATTATAATGAAAGATCGTAAAGTGAAGCTCCGTGAGATTGTTGAGATGACACAGATATCATATGGAAGTGTATTTACTGAAAAGGGTTTTTTGAAGTGAAGTGAAAAAGGTTATTTCCAAGTGGGTGCCGCGATTGCTTTCGATGGAACAAAAACAGCAACGAGTCGATGATTCAGAAAGCTGTTTATCGCTATTTACTCGCAACAAAAAAGATTTCTTGCGAAAAAAAAAAAGATTTGGAAAAGCGTTGGAACGATTGTATCACCCTAAAAGGTGATTAACAAAAGGTGTTATGTTAATGAATAAAAAAAAATTTTGCAAAAAAAATGTTGTTTTCAATGTTAGTCTCGGGAGTTATTGATTGATGTGTTATATTTAGCAGTGAAACGTGTTTCGATCATTATTTATTTCTATAGCCCCCTTTAAGTCCAATTAATTCGCCAATTAGTACAAAACTCCAATTAAAGATGCGTAATAGCAGTACTTAACCCTTTAATAACTAACAAAGAGTATGAAAAAGGTCGCTCTACCTCGAATATCTCTAAACTTGGTCAACCCTAGTTTATATTCTGATTATAATTATTATTACAATAAAAACTAGGGTTGACCAAGTTAAGAGATGTTCGAGGTAGAGCGATCTTTTTATAATTATTATTATTTTATAATTATAATTATTATTAGAATATAAACTAGGGTTGACCAAGTTAAGAGATATTCGAGGTTGAGTGACCTTTTTCATACTCTTTGTTAGATATTAAAGAGATTTATTAAGTTAACTTTATTAATAAATCACTCCACTGAGGCAGTTGTTCACTCTTTCTGATTCGAGCCTCTTTCGTCCGATTCTTATATTAATACTTTAATTGGAAGTCACTTTATTCCAAAAGATTAATTACGATTTCGATTAATTCACACATATCAAATCTTTTTTACTTAAATATCACTATCTCTAATTCAATTCCCTACATTACTTATCATCATCTAATTCTTCTAATGAAGTTTCAATTGGGTTAGTAGGAAATTATAAATTTATGTATTTTAAATAACAAATATTCTCTAAGATTAGTGAGAAGAAAATCGCAAATATCTCCACTTCACAAGCTTTTGCAATTCGCATCACATTGAATAAAATTGGAATCTATGTTAATAGCTCAAAGGAAACTAATGTAGAATATTGATGAGTTATTTAACTAACTTTATTTATATTATTAATTGACTTCTGAAAAGTATTTTTTAATACAGAAATTGCTTTTTTGCGTAAAGAATATCTCATCATGAAATAAACTCTAATTCTTTCTTCATAAAATTGTTTCTGAAAGTTTCTCAGTTTTGGGTTTACAAATTGGGTTCCCCAACATGTTAATGTAATGTTTCAAACAATTAATGATTCCAAATTTTACATTCAATAATTTTCCAATAAGTTTACACGAGTCCACATACTTTTTTTCAATTCGAAAATATAAGAAAAATGGAGATTAAAAATAATTTTTTGAAAAATATGAATTATGAAGTACGTTTAAGGAAACAAATGTACAATATAACATACCGAATAATTTTGCAAATATTTGATTTCTTAAATTATAAATCTTTAAATTCAGAACTCTTCGGGATCTACACTTAGCTATGAGTAGTAGTAGAATTTGAGGTAACTGAAAAAAAAATTGTAAAGTTAAGACAAATAATGCATAAAAAGTTTAAATTATTACTTGAATCTTCAAAATTTAAGAGAAATAGTTTTAAGACTTATTATCAAAAAGTTGAATTATTGCTACTGAGTATTTTTATCTGAGTGCTGGGCTCACTATTGTGATCTATTTAAAAGGAAAAAGTTTTCTCTATTTCAATGGAAAGTTGTTAGAGGAAATGAATTTTTAAGATACAAAAATAATTGTCAGTTTATCTTAGGCCCCTGTCGTTGTGGTGGGGAGGAGAGAACTAGTTCTGCTTATTAAATCTGGCGAGAATCAAATTTTAGCTCAGTTTTAGAGGAAGAATCGGAACTGAGTGAGTTGCTCGCCACGGTTGAGCCGAAAGAGCGTTTTCTGGTTGGCCGAATAGGAGAAAGATTTTAATCAGTCAGGGGCGGTGCTGTGGACTTAGATAAAAATTTGGAAGAAAGAATTTAAGTTTTATTAGAATTTAATCAAATAAAATTTAATAGGACCTATGTAATTGAACTTTATTTTTACAGGGAGTATATTTTTTAACGTTTTGTACAGCTCTATTTGTGGAGTTATCTATTTTATTGTAGAATTTGACGCAAGGAGAGCTTCTTAATTAAATGTCTAAGGGAAAAGATGTTAGCACTTTAATTCAAGAGCAGTTTACTAGTTTATTATGTTTAATTATCGATCTATTTATATAACATAATATTAAGAAACGAGGAAAAAAATAGTATGCGTCATGTTTATGCGAAGTAATCAAGTATATGGTTTTGCTTCATGGTTTTGTTCAACTATCCTTAGAACTAATAATCAGAACCGAATGAAATTTAAAACATTAATTTTTTACTCTTTTCTCTGCGAAATTATTCAGCTAAAAATATGGATTCCATTATGACTATTTTAGAATTTAATCAATTGAGTTAGCTAAATTATATAATAAATCAATTATTATTTTAATAAAAAAATTTTAAGCCATAAACATTGATATCAGGTTTGCCTGAATATGATGAAAATTACGAAAGCTATTAGCGGTGACCAATTTTTTTTTGATTATACATTGAAATTAAATAAACTGTAAGGTTTTCTCTTTAGAATTGTAAATGGTTCATTTATAAAGATAAATATCCATATAAATATCGCTCAATATATCCTTAGAAAAATATAGAAAATCAAATAATATAATGTAGATTTTTTATTTTTCAACATATTCTCCTTTTAATTTCATATACTTTTCCAAGCGTTTCTCCTACTTTTTTAAGTCATCAAAAAAATCGTTTAAATGTGAAACGTCGTCCACCTAGCCATTTTTTTTAGTTTGGAAAGAAAGGGGAGGACCGTCACCGGAGGGTGGTGACCACGGTAAATTTTATAACAATTCGAACTTTAAATTCCATGATTTGGGACATTGAAACAGCACATATGTACCCCACGTATTGTCTTGAAAGAAGGTAATCTTTTTCATTTTCAAATTGAGACGTTTTTGTTTGATTTCTTTGCTCAACCGGTGCAATAACGATGCTTAATACTCTCCTGTTATTTTTTTTTCCTTTTCTAAGAAATCGGTGGTAATTTCTCATGCATCGCAAAAAAAAAAAAAAAAAATGGCTGTCATCTTGCATCATCTTTGCATTTTATCATCTTTACTTTCTTCGGAGCCTTTTCACCTTCAAAACTACTATTTTGACTATTCATTCGTTTCTGGAGTAGTAGTGCATCCAAGTTTCGTTCACAGTTATGTATTGATGCAGGAACTTGTCAGGATTGCAACGAAAGCGCGCGAAAATAGCCTCAGAGTCAGCCACACAATCGGTTTGTTTTCCAATGAGAGCAATCGTTTCACCCATCTTCCCGAGATTTCTGTCACAACCAATTTTTCGTACAAAATTAAAAACATTGTACCTTGTGATACTCAAGTGGCCTCAACTATTTCGGGCATTTTGATTCGTTGATCACTCAAAACCATATAGTGTATTTTGTCAATTTTCCAGGAAGTAGTTATTTCCATTGCCCGTCATGAATGACGTTCATCTTTTGAGGATGTACGGCCACATTTAGACTCACTTACCCAATTGTAAATAATTGCTAACTCAGACGTGCCATGAACTTCATACAAATCAGGCTTGTTCTCTTTCGGTGTAAGCTTTTTAAAAGTATGTGTGTTTGATCACTTCAAAAAAATTCCTTTTTTCCATTTTTCTAAATGAACACAAGTTTTTTGCTTCAATCGATAGTAAAAATGCGATGGAAATAACTGAGACATAGACGGCTGTCCAATGAATCATGATGCTTTCTAACAACAAACCCTTTTCGATGCGACTAGCACCAGCTCTTGAATTATCTAAGGATTTATTGAATGAATCCCGTATAATAATTAATATTCACCTTCCTGATATTCACAATTAATGCATTTATTAAGCCATGAAGGTTTAAATCTTGAATAAATCAGTGGATAATTATTTTTGCTAATATGTAATATTAAATGAGATAGGAGGAAATAAAAATCCTAAATTAATTGCTGATTTGATAGAAATTCTAAACTTGCTTTTTAAAAATCACGTGGCTCTTTATTTTGTAACATCTGTTTCAATTTATTATTTATGATTTAGTTACATTTGAAATTGGTTAAAATGTCGGAATTCATCTGAATTTAACTTTGTTAGATTTTGGGCTCTTTTCTAGGAATGATGACCAGTGTGTTGTTCAAAAGGACAGATAATGATTACAACATTCAGTCCCCCATTTCTTTATTTTTAGAATACTAAGGGACACATCACACAAAAAAAACCAATCGATTCCAACCGATTCGGTTGGTTTTTTTTTTTTAAAAAAAAAAAAAAAAAAAAAAAAAAAGAAAAAAGTATTATTTGCTTGTTTTGCGAATGATTAAAGAGAAGATACGGAAAAGTCTACTTATAAAATAGTAATAAATGAAATAAATTCTCATGAAACAGCGTTAGAAAAATAAGAAAAACTTAATACAAAGAAAACTACTTTTGAAACAACTATACTATATTTAATTAAATTTATATGATTTAATTCAAATACATAATTAATGAACATAAGGGTTTTTAAATCTAACTAAGAAAAAAAAATTCAAAACGTGTTTTGTTTCGTTTTTTGAATACAAATTTGCTATAATATTGCACTAAATTTAGTCATGGCACACACACACACATATATATATACTCATATATCATACTTGACAATTCAGAAATATTCATTAAATTCGATTTGTTTTTATCTGAAAGGAAATTAGATTTTGAACTTTGTATGACTTGAAGTATGAAACAAAATATAAACTTATTGCATTTTAGAAGAATTGTTAGTTAGAATTAAAACGTATTGAATGATAATTTATGCTGAAATATCTATACGTTGTATGGATTACAAAGAAATATTATATTTGCAGAATTTTTCTATTTGAAAAATAATTTTTCATTCTGGATGATATCCTTTATCCTTAATAATGACAGTTTTGTATTTATATCTAAATTATTCGTCTTTTATTCTCATTTATTTAAGTTTCTCAAATGTAATTTGCAATTCCATATACATTAAGTGGACTTGGTACAGTTTAAACAATTTTTTTTTATATTTATGCATTCAAAAATTAGGTTTAAGCATACCATATAATATTTCCATTCTAGAAAATGAATCCACATGAATATTTAAATGCATTGTTGACACAATTTTAAAAATTTAAATTTTTTAAAAACATTCAAAACACTCCTTCTCCTATATTTATTAATATTTTGCTATGAAAGGGTTTTTGTAATATTTTAAAGAAAATTTCAAACAACTTCAGGAATTGATTTTGAAAAAAAACTTTATTTTTGTTTCGGAGAAAAAAATAAAATATATGCTAAAATTCAGCAAAAACACCCATACTACTTACATATTAATTTTTCTTAAAAAAAGTATTCTTTCTTTTGCAAAATGGATCCCTAATTTTGTTAGATATATTATATGTAACACACGGGAAAAATTGGAAGTTATTGAAGTATTTGTGGAAGAAGTAATATTTTAAATGCCCTGATGTATTGAAAAATTACAAACTGAGAAAAAATCTTTTAAAGTTTATAACTCTGAAAAAATAAATTTTATATGCTTTAACTAATTTAAAATACCATTTTATATTATTAGCTATATATTTTTCGTAGAAGTAATAGCAATTTCATAAAATTTCAGTTCATATTTTTAGTAATTGATCAGATTTTTCAAGGTATTAATTACAATTGACGAATATGAAAAATGAAGGATAATGTAAATTAATAATTATTATTATACATGAAACAATTTTGAAACTCATCTGCTTCATATGATATCAAAATATTTTATTTGTATGAAAATAAGTTTTGAATAAGAACAAAAATTATGAAATAATTCGTATTAATCGTCTTAATTTAAATATTATATATGCACACATTTTACTAAGAAAAAAATGTAACGCATTTATATTGCTATTTATATCTCAAACGTATCCTATTCTATATGTAACACCCTCATTTTTTTCGCCAACATTTTTATTTTGAAAGTTGCTTTCTTCACCAGTTTACCGGTATGCTGGTCTTTGATGTTTCTTTTGTCTCATTCTAAACATTTTTTGTCGAGATTCCTCCAAGATCATGCATGCACTTTACAAAAGGTATACACATACGAATAGTTCTTTGGATATATTTGACATTTCATAAAGTACCTATGTTGAATTCACAAATAACTTCTGTTAATCCATATTTCACACAATCATTATGCACAAATATATCTTTTGGATGCTTGAACTAAATCATAGAATATAAACTTTCATTTGCGTTCCAACTTCCCTAATTTAAACACCTTACTTTCAAATAGATAATTGAAAGTTTTGTAATCTACATCGGACAATACTGCAGTATAACAAAATCAAAATGATTAAAATGTTTCCCTTAGTATCAATGTTACCTCTATTTCCATCGAACCCTATGAACTGTTGTAATTGATATTATTCTCATTTTTATGTTCTTGAAACCAAATATCAAGTTCTGATTCGATTTTCCTATTTCTCGTTTTGCATTGGAACAATGTTGGCTTACCTTACCAAATCGATTACTTAGCGCGTAAACATATTTATAACGCAATCGTTATCAATAAAAGAGGTATGTGACCATGTCAAGCAACTACCATCAAAAGAAATATTAATGTCGACAAACAGGACGTCAGAAGGTGCTTCACATACATTTCGTACTTCCCTTTCTATTTCTCTTAGCATAGTCATTGCAGCATATGCTTTGTGAAGAAGTTTTGTACATTTGCCGTATGTCCTGAATGAAAATAGCAAGGTATTTATAGCCACACCCCAAATTTTTTAAATAACAGAATAGCTTTTTCCGATATAACAGAATGCTTGCCCATCACATAAATTCATATCAGGTATAGTATTTGTTTGCATTTCATTTGATGTTTTTACAACAAAAACGTTTGAACAAACGCCAAGGGGGACACCGTAAAGTTCAGTATAGGGTGTCCCCCTTGGCGTTTGCAGCGGAACTTGGCGACTGCCTAGAAAGTACGCCAAACTTGCATGCCGTAAACAGTGACGTCATGTAGACGTGGCAAATTAGAAGGAAATCAAGTAGGTCCGCAATCGTTTGGAGGAATAACCTGTAAACGTTACGGATTTAAGAATAATTTTAAAAAATTAATTTTTAATAAACAATTATTAATTAATAATTATTTATAAGTAAATTATTGCAAATAAACAAGTCTTGTTTACAAGCAATAATTATTTATGAATAATTATTTATAAATCGCGAAAATTTATAAATAACTATTATTTTTAATAATAATATAAATAGTTATTCATTGGTTACAAGTAATAATTATTTTTACAGACTTATTCATTGGTTACAAAAATAATTATTTATAAATAATTGTTATGTATAAATAATTATTTTCAAATAATTATTTATAACTAATTATTTTTTATACATAATCATTATTTAAAAACACTTATTGTTTATAAACAAATAATATTTTTTTATAAATTTAAGACAATAATATGATATTTTTGCTATATTGAATAAGTTATACATGACTTTCTAACTTTAAGATAAATGATATAAAAAAATAATTCGTAGAAGAACAACTAGACTTATGTTAATAGAATGCCTCGGTTGGTGGATAAACTTTAACTATCGAATTCAGAAATATGTTAAAAAGTTGATGGAGATTGCAGGTCTTGTGAATTTTTTGCCACATGAACTCCTCAAGGTACAAATCAAATTGACCCGCTCATCTACGGTATCTACGTAACGGTTTTTTAATACTACTACACAAATCCTCTATGGAATTCATATGAGCTCCAGTTTCTGGATCCTTGAAACAAATACTATGGTTGACGGCTAGATGGGTGAATCCTTCATCTTCTAAGCATTCGTAGGACTTCCAACAGTTCGATACAATCGTGGTTCCTGGTTTAATATTTCCTTTCATTGATTGAAGAAGTGTATCTTTTGATCTGTAGGCAATTAACGTGAAAAAAACAACTATCAGAACCCCTTTGCACGCCTAAAAAACGAATGATTCATTCTCTCTTTTATCTCGATTATATTTGAGCTTCCCAAATATACTTTCATCTATTTCCACAATCTCACCATGAACCCCAAGCATACTGCTTTCGAAGACACATATATCCATGCACACTTCTCGACAAAAACTCATCCAATCCGTGACACTGCCTCGAGATACTCCTACCTCGAAAGCAATGGAAGCACGGTTGGAATTTTGCATTCACTTATTCGTAATCAACAGAACTTCAATCATAGTTAACTTACTTTCAGCAAACCAACTGTTCTTTCACACAGATCTCCTAATCTAATGAACATTCACTCCTCTCTTTCGGCATTCCCAAATGTGTCCATCTTCCTATTCATTTTTTTTTAACGAACCACATATCTATCTTGCAGAACGAACATTCAACCTTTCACGCAAATAAATTTTTACCCATAACACCATTGTATAACATTTATTTTATTCTTTCTTTCCAAATTATAAGAAAACCCGTAAAATATATTTTTCCGACATGCTTCAATCTTTAACTACACTTCACCGGAGAAAATAACAGCATTACACCAAGGAAAACAAATTCTTGATGTTGACAAAATATGGTTCTAAAACACGAACCGTTGTAGACCAATAATAATCAAGAGTAGAGAATATGTGACATTTGCTAATTCTCTATCAAATTATACGCATCAGTGTTTCCGTTACCTAAATCGCCACATTTAAATCGTTACCGCACCCAAGTTTCGCCGCATTTACCATGGGGACACTCTGTACTGAGCTTTAACCCGTTTGAAATACAAGAACAGCAGTTTAAATTTAAAGTGTATGGAAGTACTACCTTTGTCTCTCTGAAATTAAATCTTTCAAGTTTTTTTTTTCTTACTGTCATAGTCCTGGTTTTAAGTTTGACAATCATTTTGTTGATTTGTAAGAAGTTCACAGTAAGGAAATTCGCAGTATCGAAACATACTTTCACTATTTAATAATTGTTCGATTCTAATATTAGGAATATTTGCATAGAATGATATCGGCGTCTTACGCGAGACATTTATTTATTTCATTTATATGTGAAATCTTCAACAGTTTTAAAAACAAACACCAAAAACTTCAACAATTTTAATAAAAACAATAATGAAAGAACATCTTGATAAATATCGTCTTTTTTCAATATAAAATGCATTTAGAACTGGCTTAATACCTATACTACAAACAAAACATAAATTTTATCAGCAATAAATTGCTTGAAATGAAAGTTGTAGTCACAAAAAAAGAACAGTTATACGTTACAGTTATGATCGAAACAAAATAAAATTAGTTTTCGAAAAGTTATGATGAAAAAATAGCATAAAATTATTGACAGCTCTAAAAAAGGGGTGTGGTCAAATGCCATTTTTTTTGTTTATATTTTTCAAAACCTTTGGTTCACATACATACAAAAGTAATATAGAAATAGAAAGATAATAGTTCAAATATTATTACTAAATAAAAATAATAAAAAATTAATATTTTTCGTCATTTTTGGGGTACTAAGTCCCCTTAAACTCTTTTCTCTATTCCAATTTCCCCCCAAAAATTGAGATGATTAATTTCTTTTTGTGACGATAACTACGAAATTTTCATACACTCTTTCCCTGAACGATGGCCTATAAAATTGAAAATTACTGCCTGATATTTTGAGAACAGTATAACTCAAATTTGTTAGTTTGTTTTGAATTAATACAATACAATAGGCTATTGATACATCTAATTGTTTTAATAATATTAAAAATGAAGTTGAGAAGTATGACAATGTTATAATTCTTATATTAATGCTAAACGATATGGAAGACATATAAACTTTTATCTCATTCTCTTTATTATCACACTTTGCATATTTTTCAAAATTTATTTCACTTTAATATTTCATTTACTACTAATTCAACATCACATATTTACATTTTAGGCTCTGTTTGCCTCTGAACATGAAGCTGATGAAAACAATTTCGATGAAGAGAAAGCCTTGGAGCAAATACTTCATGCGCAAGAAGATGATGGCTCATTCGGTAACATTATGAATACTTACTATGTTTTACCGGTATTGACTTACAAGAGTCTGGTTAACATAAGCTCATCTCATTGTAAGATTCCAT
>BMAW01002202.1:5720-22877 GCA_019974015.1 Nephila pilipes | reverse complement strand
CTTTGCAGCTATGTTTGCTTGAGGTGAGGTTCTCTGGCCTTAATGTCTAACTTCAGCAGTCCTTCAACTTCCTCACGATTTCCTTCCACTCGAAAAATAAAAGAACACAGTCGTTATAACGCCAAACTAAACACGGTGTAAGAGCGCACCAGAAAAGAGAGGAAAACGCATTGACTACTGGAAGAAGATCTTGGACAAACTGACTGGAAAGGAAACCAGAGCTGCTGCTGAGTATGTATTTGTTTTAAAAAGTAAAGCACTCACTCGTTTTTATAATATTTTAGGAAGATATCTAATTTCACGTACACTAAATTTACAGTGAAGATGTTAAGGGCGAAATCGAGAAAACCTTGAAGGAAGCTTTGGACCGCATTTTGGACAAAATCAAAGACGCCGTCGATAATGGCAAGCAAGTCAAGGAAGACACTCTTAAGAAGGTATTGTATTCAACTTTTTTTGGAAAAAAAAAGATACACACCCTAAATATTATTCTAAATTTGTAGTTTGATGGCTGTAAGAAATTAATCACGAATCTATTATAATGAATGAAAAATGCTAAAAAAAAGTCTCAATGATCTTTATTCTAGTAATTCTGATCACTAGATAAGAAAACCGTGACCCAAATATTATTTACAAGAAAAAAACTCACAATTTTCCCTTTTGTCTTAAAAGAGGCTTTCGATAATGAATGAGAAATAGTTTATTATTAACTCTACTTTTTTAATAGCTGAAGGAAATTCGCGAGAAGTTGAAGGACATGAAGGTTGAAATCAGTGACAAGGCCAAGGAACTCATCGAAAAAATCAAGGACCGTGCTAAGGACTACTGGAAGAGGATCTTGGAGAAATTGGGATTGGAAAAACGATCCATCGAATTCCACCTCGAGGAAGCTTTTGCTGATGACGAGTGAGTATTCAGTGTGAAACATCTCATTTTAACTCTTGATTCAATGATTTTTGTGGATCTTCTCAATAACCTTAAAATACGATTCAACGGAATCGAACTTCAATAGTTTTGGCCTTCAATAGTTCTATTTTACGACCAGTAAAGCGCTTTGTAACAAAGATCTTCTTTGATAGATTTTTTTCATCCATTCTAACAATAGGAGAAGCCAAATTCTTTTGTTAAAAGTTCATAAATATAATGATATCAGACTCATTAAAAATTCTATAAATTTCAGAATTAAAATGCCTTCACCAAAGGCCATTTCCTTTGGAGCTATCGAGAATACTTCTGAGAAGCTTTCTTTCAAAAGCAGCAATTTTGTATTTTCCATTTTTATTTATGAGCCATATATTAGGACCAACCAAATGAGAATTTTATAAATGAAGAGCTTTGTTTTTAGTAGAGGAAACGGGACCTCTGTAAAGAGGGGAGTCCAAAGAACGTTTTATTCCCCAATGAAATACAATATTAGATCTCAGAGATCTATCTCAGAGTTAAACCAAAGAGATCCAAGGTAATTGAAACATGGATGGCTTAAATGTCACGAAGGCCAATTTTTAAATGTTTGAGTGTATCGCCTGAGGGCGTTTTCATTACGGGCATGTACTTGGTTTCAGACTCATTCATTTTTTTGTCCACGACTTTGAAAAATATATGCATCCTTATTTTTAAAAAAATATTCTTCTTGTATTGAATATTATTAAATGTTTGAAGAAACTGTTCAAAAAATGTATGTTTCAAAACTATCTTTGCAAATTTTGTTTAATTTTGCGTAGACCCAAGACTGAATTAGGCAGGAAGCTGAAAGAGCATGTTGATGAAATTCTTGAAAAAATCAAGGAAGCCATCGAAAAGGGCAAGGGCATCAAAGAAGAGACATTGGAAAAAGTAAGTATAGCTTCTTCAGAGACATTTCAGATGATTTTAAAGCATTTGTTTGATTTCCTGATGAGTAGTTAAAGGTTTAATCAATAGATAAGAAGCCAAACGTTAATGAATGTGTCAAATATTTCTAAAGGAAGAGCTGTAAATTTGTGTTACAGAGAAACAAAGAATCACAATGTAAAATAACAATTGAGTAGAGTCAAGTAACATTTTCTTTTCATTACTCTGCAGTTGAGGGAAGTCCGTGAAAAGATGAAGGAAGCCCGCATTGACCTCGGTAACAAGGCCAAGGAGCTCATTCAAAGGATCCGTGAAATCGGAAAGGAATACTTTCACAAGATCTTGGACAGACTTGGACTCAACAAGAGGGATGTTGACGAGTAAGTTTAGTTCTTTTAATTTTCACTTTCACGTTCCCTTTTAACACGTTCAGATGAGCTAATTATATATATACATGCACCTCTTTCTTTCTCTCTTTTTAATTAAAGTATTCTTACGTTAAGCCTTTTGAAATTAAAATTTCTTTGAATTCCCCTTTAAACTATTATTATTTCCTGTTTAAGAGCCGCATGTGTTATGTTTATTAGAAAGATTCCAATTTAATCAACTAGACTTCCAAGAACTCCCTTTTTTCAGGAGAATATAAATGTGTTAGGCTCGATCGAATTTTGTCTTTCTCTGAGGTTATCTGCTGCACACCACGCGCAAATTTTGCGTGCTTTACTTTCGTAGTGGTTAGATAATGTGTTATCGTCTTTAACTGGATACCAATAGAATTCAATAAACAACATGTGTGAAATATCTGTAAATGACTGCCTTTTTCTGTTTCAAGTCAACATCCATCAAATGACATCGGACAAGATGTTATATATATTGAATGGCTTAATGGTTATTCAAAATGAATTTTAAAAAATCAATTTAAACGAATCTTGCATATATATGTTGGAAAGACAATTAAATTATTATTAAGAAACACATAAATAAGAGAACAAATAAAATCCAAAACTCAACAAGAGAAGAAAATATTTGTAGAAATAAATAAAATTAATGCATAAAATTTGAAAGAAAATGAAGAAATTGAATACAAAACAAAATAAATGATGCACATTCAGACTGGGGACTGAATTGTGGGGTTAAAAATATTCTATGATACCAACTCTCCCTCTGTGCATTATGTTGGACAAAAATTGAAATAAATTAATCAGGTAAAAAAACAAGAAAATAAAAGGCAAGAGATACCTCAATTACAAAAATTCAAAACCAAAATTTTTCAATTAAAATTTTTCAGATAAAGATTTAAAGTATAAAACAAAAATATTCCTAAGTTTCAAGTTTTAAAAAGAAATAAATCTATACATAATAGATCTAAAAGCTTAATTTTAAGATCTTGTGACACAAATGATTAAGATTTACAGAGAAAAGGGTTTAAAGAATATTTTAAATTAAGATATCCAATATTATATACTGTTGCCAGATATGATGTGAATATTAATAATACTTAATTAAGTTGAGTAAGGAAAAGTTTCAAAATGGAAAATTTTTAACAAATATCTCATAATCAATACACTCACAAATAGAAATAAGACCCTAAGGAACACAAATCTGAATTTTAGATGTTAAAGTATTTTGAATACATTGAATAAAATTTTTGTCAGTAAATGAACACTTTGTAAAAATTTCAAGCTAGAACACTAATTAACTGTCTTTGTAATCCAAATGTAGGTGGGGGAAATTTGCCATCAAGATATAATGGGGAAGGTTTGGTACCAAAGGGCATGTTTAACTCCACAATTCAGTCCCTAGTCTGAATGTGCATGTTTTATTTTGTTTGGTATTTAATTTATTCATTTTGTTTCAAATTTTATTTCAACTTTTATTCCTTTATTTTACATATTTTTATAAATGTTTTCTTCTCTTGTTGACTTTTGGATTTTATTTGTTCTCGTATTCAGGTGTTTTTTAATAATAACTTAATTGTTTTATACTATATAAATATTTTCTTGAAACCACATGACTGCTTTTACTACATATATATATATATATATATATATATATAAGATCACATTAACTACTAAGTACATAAGAACGTATTTAAATGAGAAGTGAATGAGGATTAATGTTCGTGTTTGTAATAATAATAAAAATAATTAACATGAGACGGATAAGGATTTCTGCAGAATGTAGATAATTTTGCGGAATGTAAATAAAGTGGTAAGAGCATGCTTTTCATTATCTTCAAATATCAAGGCGATGAGGTCATGTATCAATGCGTTGCATTTTCCATTTAATTTAGTTTCCAAAAACTGAAGGTTTCCATGACTATGTACTTGTAATATCAAAAAACCATACCTTAACGAAATTTTTAAGATCTGTACTTCTAAATCTAAAAATTTAATTTATGTATTGAATTTTAATTCCTTGTATTTTTTTTCAATACAGGATCTATGATGCCGACTTCAACCTCTTCGACATCTTCAACAAGCTTAAGAAATACGTAAGCACAAATTCCTATTTACTCATTTTAGCGTTTCATTTTTCATATTAAGGAATTTACATTACATTTCATTAATTTTATGTTAATTAGTTTATGACGTTGGGCTATTCACCATTTTCTTTTCATTATCAGTAAGAACTTAACACCTAGTTGAATTGTATAAATTACAATTTCTTCTCTACGAAAACGAAACGTGATTATTAAAACGTGAAACGTAAATTAGAGGAAAATAGAAGTGAAGTAAATGGATTTAGATAAAATGATTTATGAATGATTTTCAATTAATGAAAAATGAATGGGAAATAGAGGATAAGGGCTATTAGAGAATTAGTATAAATTCTTTTGTTAGTTTTATGGATGGAAGAGAGTTCCATTAAAGGTATTTAGCTATGTAGTTGTAGAAGAGAGTTGTAAAATTAAGAATGAGTGGACTGGAAAGATAGATTTCTTATTTAAATCATAAATTAAGATTGCGAGTTAGGTTGGGATTCTAAAGAGAGAGTGGTCTTAAATATTCTACTGTGATAATAATTAAAGAATCCTGTTTTGTTCTTGCGTGTCTTCAATAGGAGTTAAATAGTTTTTGATTAATATATTAGATTGAGATTTGGACCAAGAACCGAGTAAGGACGGTTATTTTTTATTCTTTTACTTGTTAACCTTATTTACAATGGACGTTTAATGAATAATATTCTGTATTGTTTCAGCTTAAAGAGAAATTTGATGCCGATGAACTGAAGGAAAAGGTCGAGAATTTGTTCGGAAAGGGAAGTGAAGTAAGTATATTCGTTGCATTATTTTTAATGTCTAAATCAATGAAGATGAACTGTTCGAGCTTAGTGTATTAAAATTAGCTTAAAAATAGTTCACATTTGGTGCCGTGCCACTTATATAAATATCCATAATTTTGAGGCATTTTTTTTAGCTTTAATGGAAAAATAGTTATGTTTTTTTATATCTATTTATTAATTAAAGATGAAAAGACGGTAACTCTTATCATTAGCTGCTTTGTGCTGCTGAATTTTATTTTCTAAATTCTTGAATTGAACTTCTTGAATTCTTATATTTCATTCTTTCAAGCATGGACAAGCGTTAGTAACTTCATATGTCAATTGGGTTTTTTTTATTGCTTTTAGTGTTATTTAAAGCCAAGAATAAGTTTCACAAAAGTATGTAGAGAGAAATGTTTCAAGGTGCTAAAGGTAATCGTTTTAAGCACTTCAAGATTCCCGTATGTATGGGCACACTTTTTCATTCTCCAAGCGATTATTTTTCAAGTTTTCGATCTCGGAAAACTTGAGCCTCGGCTCTGTTTTAAAATTCTGTAAGTTGCATTTCCAAGGTACTGTAGCCTACTACATCCCGATATTTAATTATTTAATTGTCTGTTCAGTGCTGACTATATTTGGACGATGGCCTCCCATGAATAATGTGTGCCACCCAAAATATCTTGACGTGTCATCTTTGGCCCGCGTATCGTAGGTTCGCCATCAGAGACTTAAGCCAATGCAAATGACAAGCATCATTTGGAAACATCATATACGTTATTTTAGAAATACCTATCATTTATTCATGCATCATTCCAAAGTCTTGCTCCGTTTAAAAAAGATAATTATTTTTTTATGAATTACTTATTTATGCCATTAGAAAGAGAGAGAAAGAACACTCAATTAAAATTAATCATTGTGAATACTTAGGACAGTTGAAATATAAGTATATGAGTTGAAGCGTTTCTTAACATCAAACCCTATATCATCAGCGTCCTATTCTTAAGAGTACACTTAACAAATCAGAAACAGACACGTTTGGTAACGTTTCTGCAACATTGATGCAGTACCCCGTATTACCTGAAGAATCTCTCACACGTTCCTTCCATCTTCCCTGTAGATTGCCGAGCAGATCATCAACATGCTGAAGAACAAGGGAGAGAAGGGCAAGAGCCGAATCCTCGAATGGATCGACCGAATCCTCGGTGAGAAGGAACAGAAGAGGTCCATCAAGGAGATCTACGAAAAGATCAAGAACTACTTCAAGGACCTCGGAATCGACCTCAAGGAGAAGTTCACCAAGTTCGGAGAATGGGCCAAGACTCAGTACGAGAAAGGACTCGAGAAGAGCAAGGACAAGCTCGAGAACGTGAAGAGGATCGCCAAGGAGGTGAGTTGTCTTCGAAATGCTTCTTTTTAGACACTTCTAGCAGGATTAATAGCGTTGAAAAGGGTAGCACAGCTTTAAAAATCTGGAGAATAGATAACTGCGGAGACAAATTTATTCACTCCTATATTGTTACATATTCATTCAAGAAGAGAAATATCCGTATAATTCGGGGACTAATATACAATGCAACAGTCGTAAATTATTTTTAAACGTGTAGGAATAAGATTGTTTGTCGTATGTTGTAGTAAAGATATTGAGCGTACTCCTCGTTAATAAATATCAAATGATACAAGTATGTGCTGTTATCAAGTAAAATATAAATTACTCAAATTTTACATATGAGTCTGATTAAAGGAAGAAAGCTGGCTAACATATATTGATTATAGTTTGAGTGAAAAATATTTTATTTATAAAAGCGTCATTTTAAATATGATATTACTTTGTTTCAGCTAGAGAGTTTCATTTTCATTTACAAATAAATGAGAGTAATACTTACAATAATATTTACATAAACTTATACAAACGTACAAAAATGGCGAATTAATTTATTATGAATGTATTCTTGCTTATAACAAAGTCTCTTTAATCTTTGAAATAGTTTTTGGAAGACTCTAAGAAGATCGGTAAGGACGTAGCCGGAGAAGCCTTGGAATTCTTCCGGGAATACAAGGAGGACTTGGGCAAAGTCTACGACGAAATCAAAGAGAAAGCCAAGAAGATTCTTAAAGAATAAACATAGACTTTATTTCTATTTCCTCTCCAAATACTTCATTGAGCGTTATTTGTGTGATATGTAATTTCTAATGTAATAAACATTTTTTTCATGTTTAACTTTGTTTTGTGTTTACTTTTTTTTTATTAGAATTAAAAAATTGAACATTTACATAATTCAAACCATCTGCTTTAAAGATAGAGTTCGAATTCTGAAATTAAAATGTAAAAGATATTATAACAGATGATCCTAAAAATATTAAAGTTCTAATAATGGAACAAGTATAGAAAAGAAACAAGTGTATTTTTTTGCTTTGTTCAATGTGAAATAAACGAGTAAATATTTCAAATAAATAAATTTGATTTCAATTTCCCTACAAAGAATTCACTTAAACTTAATATTAAGTAATTTAGTAACTTTAGCTTTGAAAAAAAGTTAATAATATTACAAAACTTGTATTTTATTATATTATTTATTTTATCATTATTGAAACACATAAATAACTAGATAGAAATATTTTATTATGAAATTGAATGAAGTAATAATTCAGATATACAATAGTTTTTTCTGTGAAATAAAGTATCTAATTAAAATAATTCGTACTTTAATTTGTCTGATAATTGTTTGAAACTATACATAGAAACTATCAGAAGACATTTCATTTATTTCTTACAGAAATCAGTAACTGTGTCTCTGAAATGATATTATTGCTAATTAAATTTTTTGATGTGAACTATAGTTTAAATACCTAATAGGTGAAATCGAGAAATAACGCTCACACACATCATATGTAATTCAAATGACTTAATTTATGCGAAATGACAAGTATGTTCATTTTGTTTATGCTTTCTAGGATTACGAAATCTCTTGGTGTTAAATGTAATACTTCATTATAAAGAATACTAATAAATAATACTAAAATAAAGAATACTAATAAATAATACTAGAATAAAGAATACCAATAAATAATACTAGAATAAAGAATACTAATAAATAATACTAGAATAAAGAATACTAATAAATAATACTAGAATAAAGAATACTAATAAATAATATTAGAATAAAGAATACTAATAAATAATACTAGAATAAGGAATACTAGATTAATATTACTAAAGAATTTCTTGTTGCTTTGCATAATGCTCAAAAATTTAAAAAATTAAGTTGTCGTTGCAAATAGGAATCAGGGGATCAGAAGATCCTGTTATTTTTCAACCTGTTTCATTCGGTTAAAAAATAAATCTGTTAGTATTTTTGTTTCACTTTTTTGTAGTTTATTTTTCTCAAATATTGAACATACACAGTCGCCAAGAAATTTAGGCATTACTATATGGATAGTGATTAAAACAATCACCTGTTATTTTTGATAACGAGGAACCCACGAACATAAAATTTTGGATTTTTATTTGGGAATAGTCTCTCTTGCCTACTTTGATTCTGCACACGAAAGGTCTGTAGAGGATCATTTCACGTTTAATGTTCTAAAGTGTAAATCATATTTTCAGGAGAAAAGGCGCTTTCTCCCTCTTTGTGATTTCCCTACATCCTTTCCGCGTCTCACTTAAATAAGAAGTTCACCAAGAATTTAGCACACACGACACAGACACGCTCACATGGACATATTAACTCAGACATGTCATACTCGCGAGTTACACAAAACATCACACTTTCTCAGATATGTACACGAATTAATATTTCATCGTTGGGACACCACTATCATCTTCCTCCAGGCAAGCATTGTTAACTTTAAATCATGTTGTTTCAATAAACTTAAGCCCCTTCCTGTACGATTTAATAATGAAAAACTGAGCAAGAAATAACCATTTAATTTTTACTTAAAAAACTTGTTTCATTGTATAGATCTGACGTATTCTTAATTAATTACCATTTTTACATATGTTAAATAATATCAATAACGGTAAAATTTAAAAAAAATCAAAACTCCTTACACTGCCACGGAGTCTCATTTCTTATTTTATACTTGTAACACACGCGGCACCTCTTAGTAGGTTTTCTTTTATTCTGAGTTGAAGGAATGTATTCTTGAAAATGTCCCCATCTTTTAGACTGCAACCTACCCGATGTATCACTATATTGAGGACGCCCACAAGTTTTATAATTCGATTGTGTAACTTTTTGTAGGATTTCTGTGCTATGTCGAATCGAAAGCTCGCAATTTCGATTTTGTTGGTATCATTGATTTTTTTTATATAAAACATGCGAGTTGTAGAGTGCAATGTCAAACATGTAAAAAAATATTTTTTTTTATATCCTTTCATATATTTTCGCATAACCGGAAAACACATTAACATTTTTATCGACGCCTCTCACTCCATTATTGTACTCGATCAAACAACTTGGTTTTAAAACATTTTCCTCTTCTCCATCGTTCCTCTTTCTCTTTTTTCCCGTAACCACGATGATAGCATTACAATGTTTGCTCCTGAGTATATATATGTCTGCAGAGTATGTATATATCCTGAGTTACTATATAAACTGAGTATATATAGTAGCTTTAGTCGCTTGACGAGTGTAACGCGTCATTGCGCGGTATGGTAAGAAGAACCAATGATGAACTAGACTCATCATTTTACCTTAAGGGGTTAATGAGTGCACCAGAGGATAGTCTCCTCATTTGAGTCATTGCTCCTGATTATAATTCTCTATTCTCCTTTGTGATTAGAGCCTCTTCTCTCCACTATACGATCACATCATTTGGCCTAGATCAACAATTATAAAAGCTGCTAATATCAAAATTTATTAGTTTTAAATAAATTAATTAATTCAATAGATGAGCAGCCGTTTCATTTTGAAACTGTTCATCTAAAAGAACGAGAACATTCTACTTCACGCTCAACCAGAAGCGAAAGTGATGATTATTTTGGATCCTAAAATTCTGATATAGACTTTATAGTTTTCATATGACTTCATACGAGAAACACTCATAATCTAAGCAGAATTTCTCATCCATAGCTATTTTTTCCAGTTCAATACCTCCGGTATTTTATTATTATTTATAGAGTACGTTTTTGGTACCTCGCCATTATGCGGGTCCATATTTCCCCTACATCAAATTTGAACGACGACTCAACCAACAAGTAATATTAAGCACTTTCGAAATTGAGACAGCCTATTTTCATAAAAAGAATTATGAATTCATATGGGATTATTTTCCTCATAAAATTACGACATATAAAGATATAAAAACGTTCCGTATTTGGCGATTTATCGCTTCAGTGCGCCAAACGGTAAAGTTCCTATGTTTTTTTGCGAACTAGCTGTGATCCATATATTAGCCAACTCCTGTAATTCAGCTTAGAAAATGTCTCGAAAATTCTAGGCTTGTACAGGGAAGTATGCGGTTCTTTTAAAGTAAACAAATATTTCAAATTCTTTAAATCTCGCTCGCATATTTTAAAATAATAATTAGTTGACAAAAAACTTACGAGTTATTGGACTTATTTGAGTACAATCAATTTTGATTTAAAATACTGTAGGATGTTCATGGACTGCTCGCTTAGAAATCTACCAATTAAAAGGAGTAAAGTATCAAATTTTACCAAATATGGAAAAGGCTTTTCTAAACAAACTATACACCAACCACATTAATTTAATATCTTTTTTGACCTTTCGCATGACCCGTGTGGAGACTGGGTGTGACAGAATAGTCCCACTGCAGCTCATGCATGTCGTAAGAGGCGACTGAAATGGGTATCCAGCGTTTAGGGGTATAGTACCCTGTCCCTCAGGGGACGTCAGGGATATCAGAGGAGCTCAGGGACTTGCCTTCTTTAGGTAAGCACAGGCATCATGACTTCGAGGTACCTTAGTGATCTTTTTCTTTTCTATGGAGTTTACTGTCCGTGGTAAATACGGGTGACGTGCCCACGGGTTACCCTAGGGATCCTTATCTATTTTCGACCTTCCTTTTTGTCATCCATTTTTTTTTCTTTTTTTTCAATTTTTTCACACGTCTAGACTACACTTACATCTTGTTTGGAGCAGCATGACCACATCTGGCTCATGCGCCCATAAACCGCACTTTCACCCACTCTCTATTTTCGACCATTCTTGTCAACCAATATCTTTTTTCAGTGTTTGAACGTCTAGATCAGAGTCTTACCTTGTTTGGCGCAGTATGGATACATCTGGCTCTTGCGCCAATAAACGTCACTATCACACTACATCACGTCGACCTATCGCCTTTTAAAGCTTTTTAAATGTACTCAACGTCAAGTTCCACGAACATAAATAAAAATACAAATTGATTAAATCAATGCTTATTAATGTCGCACATAAAACAATGCGAAGACTACAAATGACGGATTTAGTAATTTTGAGCCTCAGGTGACGAGGATGGAACCTTCATCTTTTTTTAAACTAACAAAAATTTAAGAAATGTTTACAGAAAAATTAAGTTTTCAAAACAAATTTTCCTTTTTATGTGGAATAAACCATGCAATCCCCGGAATGACCCCTCTTATCTATTTAAAGTAGCAAATTGGGACGTTTTTATACTGTTCTTAAAAGACTTCAAAGTCAACGTAAATATTCACTGATGGATATTTTCAATACAACTTGTTGAGGGAAGGGAGCTCCGCAACTCTTTTCGTAGATGTCTCGACTCATCGAGCACATCACGAGTTCTTATAATGTAGGCCAATTCATGAATTATGAATGAATCACTTGAGCGCCGGGAGTCTCTCTCGGTTTTGAAAGAGTAATTGAACATAAGAGTCCGTATAGGAAAAGAAGGAAGTGCAGCTTTAGCCTTCCCCTCCCCCGAGATACTGATAAAAAACCTGGTAAAATGGCTTATCGGTTTGCTTGTAAATTGCGGAATTTTTACCTCGAATTGTTACCAGTAATTCTACATTGTTTTTACCGGTAATTTGGTACACTTCTCCTTGCTTAAACGATGGACCGTTGTTCTACTTTTTTATAAATATAATCATAAAAAAAGTAGAATTGATTGAACGCATCTGTCTGTACATTGTAAACAATATACACTGGTTATCATAAATTAAGGAAAATTCACAAAAATCGCGATAACTCAAGAAATTACACATGGAATTTTATGAAACTTACCCACAATATACAACACATAGTAAGGTATTAAACAACATAAAAAGAAATTATCAGACATTAATAGTAGTATAGAAATTAGCACATGTATAAAATAAACAAATTGGAAGTATCGGTTTGCAATAGAAAAAGTACCTTTAATATGGAATATGATTGCCTCTAGAAGCAATACAGCACAAACAGCGATGTGTGATGCTTTCAATTATGCGGTCTATCAGTTCAATAGGAAGTGAGAGCCATTGCTCTTGTAAAGCAGATGCAAGCGCGGCAAGGGTCTGAGGGGGCGGATTGATGGCAGATACACGCCTCCCTAGAGCATCCCAAACGTGCTCGATAGGATTCAAGTCCGGGGATCGAGCTGGCCACTCCATGCGCGTAATTGTTTCCTGTTGAAGATAATCATCAACAATGCGAGCTCTATGTGGTCTTGCATTATCGTCCTGTAACAGGAAGCAATCACCAATCGCCCCGGCATATGGGCGCACATAAGCATCAAGGATGTTGTCTCGATAAACCTGAGCATTCACGGTTCCCCTTGGAAAGACATGGAGGTCTGTGCGCCCTCCTAAGGATATGCCTCCCCAAACACAGACACTGCCTCTTCCGTATGCATCTCTTTCACGGATGTTTGATGGATGATAACGGGTCCCAGGTTCTCTCCATATCAAATAACGTCTACTGTCACTTTCTAGACTAAACCTGGACTCATCCGTAAAGAGAACAGGCCTCCATTGATCTGACGTCCAGTGGACATGTTGTCGGGCCCACTGCAAACGGTCTCTCCTATGGCGTGATGTGAGCGGCACGCAAATGGCTGGTCGTCTCGCATACAGACCACCTTCGTGGAGCCTTCTGCGCATAGTTGACGTTGACACCAACCTTCCGGTGGCTGCAGCAAGAGAGGATCTAAGATGTGTCGGAGTAGCGGTTCTATTCCTGCGTGCACTTAATGTCAAATATCGGTCATCGGCACTGGTCGTAACAGTTGGCCGTCCTTGACTGAACCTCCTAGATGCCGAATCTGTGGTTTGAAATTGCCTCCAAAGTCTATGAACCACAGATGGACTCACATTTAGCCATCTGGCCACTTCTGATTGACTCTGCCCTGCCTCTAGTCTCCCGATGGCTCTCCATCGTAGTTCTTCAGGCAAATGATGCCTAGAGGTCTTTATTACGAATTGGCTATCTCAGATTTTCAATGTCGCAATCACAGTAAAATTTGTGTGCTTTCTCTCAAACTTGGACTTTTATGCTCCAGGCAGATGACGTAAGCCGAGTGCAGCGTCACTAATTTGCATATTGCAATTTTACTCAGCTACTCTTAGTGGACAACATATGCAAATTTTGCACGGTTTGGCTTACTTTTGAAAGAGTTATCGCTATTTTTGTGATTTTTCCTTAATTTATGATAACCAGTGTACATGGTGCGGTCATTGTTTATGGTTTATTAACTTCATCCTTAGAACACGAATGCTATCGGTCACGGATCTCATCGTTTCGAACTTCGGTCGAGTGACCGAAGTTCACCTGATTTGACACCTCCTTCTCCAAACTTTGACATCCCTCTAAAGGGAGGACTTGGGAACCTTCACTAGATTTAGAGTGCACCAGTCTGACTCCACGACTGGTCTTTAGTGGCATCAGGATTCGAACTCGCGACTTAACAAAAACAACGGTGGCCGCGACCATAACCACTAGGTTACCGTGGCCAAATACTATGGTCTGCCAGGTTGAAACAGAAGTAATGATTGTTACAGATTTCGAAAATTCAATTTGCATAATTCCTTCAACATCTGTAATTACATTATTTATTTTGTTGATCAAAACAAAAACAGAAATACAACGCAATCATTTACCTCTACCAAATACAAATATTAATGAAATCTCTTAAAGGAACTGGAGTATTTTCAATCGGAAAATATAAGGGAGACATATTTTGAAATAGTGAAAGATGTTTTAGGTATTAAAACAAATGTGGAATCTGTAAGAAGCTTTTTCTCTGGAGGAGCTATTTTGTACAAAAATTAGGTCATAATTAGAAGATCTGTTATGTTTCTTATGTGATTACTTTTTACAAACGAGTTGAAAAATATATCACGTACTCAATTATATACGTTGGTGGCTTCAAAAGTTCTTTGAGTGGAATAGAAATTAACTAATGAATTCATTCAAACTACTTTTTTTTTCACCCTAGTCGTTTGATATTCTAATGCCTTGGCTCCTTTTCGAAAATTACATTCATCCATACTTTCTAGACACTCATCAATTCCACCATTCATGTTTTCATTTGAAGAGAATTTCTGTTCACCAAGGAAAATTTTGAGCTCAGGGAAAATATGGAAGTTTGATTGAGCCATATCAGGCGCATAAGGCGGGTGTGGAAACAATTTGTGCCCCAGTTCATGTATTTTCACCATGGCAATGATGTGGGAAGGAGCACATGGTTGTTTGGAAGACTGAAATTTTTGGTACTGAGTCCTCAAGGGTCATATTGTGACAGAATCAAGGTGATTAATTAATTTTTTAATAGTTTAAAAACTATTTAAAATAAAAGGTCGGGGTAGAGAAAATATTTACATGAATAAAATTATATGAAAGGGACCCAATGCCATGTATGAAGTGAAATAAATACGGTTAGGGATTTTCTTCAACAATGTCAAATAAAGATAACGTGTAGGATTTAAAATGTTTAAAGCAAAGATAGTTTAAAGCAGAGCATTCAAAAGCAAACGATAAATTATTAAATTGAATATTATATAATTGAATATAATTTTTATTGAGCACGATAAATTATTAAATTGAATATTATATTAGCTACATGTAATTAAAATTAAAACATATCATTTAAAGAGAGATGTGTCTCACCGTCAGAGAACACACAAAATAGTTGCACATAGAAGGATTTTCCTCCAGAAAGAGATGTGTAGGACTAGTGTGTCCAATCCATAAACGAATTAAAATCCCATCTCGTTTTTACGTGAAAAAGTTTCCAATGGAAATGATGTGTTTCATTTGATGTAGTTATCGAATGTATATCGAATGGTTGGAGCTATTCCACCAGTTGCAGATTTAGCAGCAACATGAAACGTTTCATAGCCCCAGATGCCCACAAAGGATGGTATCCAACAAAATATTAATTCTATTTTTTGAGACTTCAGGTTATGAATTTTTTTTCAGAGTATCAGTAATCAATGGGAGTGAAGAATGATTTGAATGGTTCAGGGATTTCAATCCACTCAAGGAATCAGTGAAGACAATAAGTTTTCATTAGGATGGGAATATTTACAAGTGCTTTCTTAATGGCGGATAATCTCACCAGTATATATCAAAGAGGATGGATGCAGTTGTAAAGAACACAATGAATTGTCTGTTAAGTATGAAACGCCCACATGATTGGTTGTCTTAGACCCATAAGTGTAATTGTGTTTAAAGTCATGATATCGCTATTCGAATCATTAAAAATTATGTAAAAATGTAGTGTGTAATGTACTATTTCATAAAATTCTTAAAATTATTATTTTTTAAATCAAAACTCTGCTCGTACCAGGGGGAAAACTTTTCATTCATCATAGAGATGTTAAATAATCCATAGCCCGCTATTCATATTTCCATTCTTATATAAAATGGAGGCATGGACAATTTTTTAAATGATATAATCTATCTAAAATTAAACTTATGTCTAAAAAAAACATAAAAATCCTGAAGATGAAGTAGTTCTAAAATGATATTGAAGTGACAAAAATTGTCTCTTCAAGTCTAAGGAGGGTTTGCAATAATCTATATAAAAACTCTTAATAGGTGAACTACGAAAGGCTTTGGAACAAAGTCGCGGCACAGTATAGTGTACGGAATTCAGATTATTTGATGGAAGACTACATTTTTCCTTGCTAAACTTGACCTTTTTTCGCGTATCTTTGATGCAGTCAGTTCAGAATGTAAGCGTAATAATTTCCAGTAATAGTTTGACCAGTGACTCATTTCTGTAATCAAAATGTAATATGCTCGTTTAGTTGTTTTCCCGTTTCATCCTTTCTTTGCTCTTAAAGTTGGTGATCCTCCAAGATTATTTCGTACACCATTACATTCAGGTTTTGGATGGTGACATATCTTGGCTGACTTCTACGCAAATCATCTTCTGAGCTCGACTGACTAAATTTAAACTATTTAGTCTTCTTGGCTACAGCTGAATACGAAAGAATAGAGCTACTTGTGTGTTCCAAAAATTGACATGAATTTCATTTGCGTTCATACTTTTCTTGTTGAAATACTTTATCCGTGCTCATATCTCGGTTTTTTATCTCCAAAAATCCCTACACCGGAAAACCAAAAAGAGGCTTCCGTACCACAGCTCTTCACCCAAAGCACTTATACGCCCGGCACTCAGTTGAAACTAAAATTCAGTCATGTTGATGTTATGCATCTTTGGATTGACGTTAGGAAAGGATATCCTGAAATTACCAAAAGAGCTGTGAAGCATATAATGTCATTTGTTTTAACCTATGTATGCGAAAACTCTTAGTCTTTGTACGTTGAGACAAAAATAAATACAGAAACAGAGTGGATGCTGAAGATGACAGTAGGTTGCAGATATCAATAATTATTCCAGCCATTAAATACTTTGCAATAAAAACCAATCACAGCCAAGTCATTAAAAGTTTCTATGTATGAATTTGTTATAATTTAAAATATTGTTGCTTTTATTTATTATTGATTGAATACATTTTAGAAAACTAAAAAAATATCCTTAGCTACCATAGTATTCCTTATCTTATTAAGACGTTTTTCTATTGTGATAAAATAAAGATGCAGTAATTTTGTAAATTTGCGTAGAATAAAGCTTTGATATCCTATTTTTTCTTCTCTTTGATCCAGAGGTTCC
>BMAW01002197.1:0-50594 GCA_019974015.1 Nephila pilipes | reverse complement strand
AAAAAGCACAGAAAAAGGAAATAAATGTCTCTCAAGAATAACAAAAGTTTTATATTCAGTCAAAATCAATTTAATTGAAAGAAAATCAATTTAAATCAATTAATTGAAAGAAAAGACCAAAAAACATTTTGCCACTCCGAAAGTGAAGCAAACTATAAAAAAGTAACAGAGGTTATTCATGGAAGTTTAGTTATGAAACAAAAGTTTAACATTTATGATCGGGGAAAATTATATTTGAATAAAGTGAACAACTTTTCTTTTAAATAATCTTCGGATGTTTGTGGAAAAGACACCTTGGGGAACGGGGGATGTTGAACATTGCCTTGCTTGCTTAAATAAAATAAGACTGCAACATAATGATTCCTTATTATTTGATCAGACAGTTAAGTAATTCTGGAACACAATATTAAATTTTTAACTCTTTCAGTTGACTTAAAATGGGTTAAATATTTTTTTCTGAAATAAATGAGACTCAGTCCTTAGAATTTCTAAGTATTTGTTCATTGTCCTTTGCAATTCAAGCTCGTAATGCTATTGTTGAGAGAATCTTAAGTACTTTAAAATCTATATGATCAAATGAATGAATCAGATTATTTTCAGAGTCATAAAGATAATTTATTCTGGTATAAAACAACTTTAAAAATATTCACTGTAAAGAATTTTGTAAATTCTGCTGAAACCAAAAAATAACTTGAAAGAAATTAAAAGAAAAGTATGTATGTATGTAGTAAATTTTGTTTAAAATTAAAAGAAAAATAGAAATGTTTTGTGCGTACACTACGTTTTGTTTTTAAAAATTTTGTTTTAATTTCTTTTAAAACTAAATTTTGGGGCCATTACAACAAATAGAATGTCAAATGTTTAACATTCTATTTGTTGTTCTTTTATGAATAACCCAAATATATTTTTAATAAAATGTTCAATGCGCCAGTGCATACTCTTTTTCTTAGATAGTTGAGTTTTTATTAACGTCTACGCTAGAAGCAACATGAGGGCTATTTCCGATGGACCTCGTAATTTTGAACCTCTGTCAAGTGACGAGGACCACATCTGAGCTAGGCCCCCCTCTCTTAACTTCCACACCACGTAAACGAGAGGACTTTGGGCCAGGACAGATGTAACGTGCATCAGCCCCGGCTACACGGTGGGTCTTAAACGGCCAAGGCTCGAACCCGCGACTGAACGAAAACCGCCGACCACGAATCCGAAAACATGGCCACAACGCTACAGCGGCCATTCTTGTTCTTAGAAGCAGAGTTGAAAAACCTATTTTTATCAGAAGAAAATCAGTTATGAAACGTATGGCTGAAAATGCATTCATTTTACCAACACCATTACTACTAGCAATTTGAGGTACACTACTTAAAATTTTTTTATTTTCAAATTTTGCATGTTTAGAACGTAGAGAGCAGTGTTTTTTTTTTCTCTTGCGTCAGCAAATTAGACGCTCAATCCATTCGCTCCCATCATTTTCACATGAGGTATGATCGCGTTTGCTTTTCTGTGCCCAGCGTATCACATTTGATACACTCCGTGAGTGTCTTCTACGGACCAACGTATCATTAAGGTTACGCATGATGAGAACGTTTTATTTAATTTTTTTAATGTTACTATATGGCGTTACAATACCGCGAAATCTATATAGATAGCTTATTTGGAATGTTGACCTTGGTGATATGGGCTTGGATTTCACTTCTGGCTATCAGGAGAGGGAGGATTGTTAAAAGCACGTGTTGTGACGCGGCTCCTTAAATGTAATGACATGATTTAAAGGGTGCACTTGATTTCGGTTTGCTTTTTTTCTTTCTTGCTTACTTCTTAGAAGTTCGAATGAGAATTTATGACCCTTTTGGGGGGTTAGGGCTTTTGGTAGCAAATGCTCTCAGCTGTTCGTTTCATTCAGTCGGTTTTTATTTGTAGCAAGAGTCATGACGAAAAGAAAGTATTTATCTGATACTGAGATTTACGAACTAATGAATGAATCTGACAGTGTTGTTAACATAATCTATACATAGACATTAAAGGGTGGAAAAAGGAAGAAAAAGATGTACCCTTTGCTCAAAATCTTGCGTGAAGCGTGAATATATGTGTAAGACAAGTGACGTTGAACTATGCATTGAATTTTTTTTTTCATAAAGATACCTTGCAGCAAAAAAGGATTTATTTTTTATATCTTAATATTCCATGTAATGGTACATCATTACACCACGAAATTTATGTAACAAATGTAATATATTTTGTATTTTCTTAAAAGATATGATTTTTATGTAATTATTTTATGTAAAAAACATACAATTTTCGATTAAATATTTTTTTCTTTCCTATATATTAAGTTTGATGCATGTTGAAACTGGTGGCACTTCTGATTTAAATTATCATCCCTTTAAATATATTATTATCATTTAACACCTACCAATAAATCTTAACATTACATTTTAATTTTTAAAATTAATAATATGCGACCTCCCAAAAAAGACAAAACAACTCCCTCAGTGATCGCGACCCACGGGCTTAGGACCAATGGTCTAACAGAACCTCGTTCCCTCTTACCCTCTTATCCAACCGTCAATATACTTTACAACTTTGGTGTATTTTGGCGACTTAGAGAGAGCGAGAGTAAAAGGCCGGAGCTAACAGCATATACTAATATTGTATTTCAACTACTATCCTAAAAAATCAACATCATGCATGAATAACAACTATTCGAATTATAAATTTCTTAATATTAATTAGATTATAAGAACTTGATTTAAAGTGGGCTAAAAACGTTCGAAAATGCAAATTAAAGGTATAAAAACGATTTTTTTTTTCAAAATGTAATATCAGCTATGAAGACAACAATAACAAAAAAATAAAGTTATAACAGTAATTTAAAGTGGCTGCCTCGTGCTTTGGTCTGAGACGTGGGTCCCAAATAGCAATTACTTTATAAATCGTTAATAAATGCCAAATAACGTAAAAATCCAACAAGAGTGAAGGGAAAGAAAACGTTTCCAAAATATACTGCACAAAAATACATGAAAAATATAAAACTGTGTAAAATTAAAGACAACTGCTTCTAAATTACATACTAAAACGTTATACATAAATGCACATTCAACCAATAATAACAGGAAGGAATAAAAATTTAAAAATTATTTAAAACAGACGCATTCATTTCCAATGAAGACGTAGCAAACTGCGTACTAACTAGAAATTCCTGTCGTAAGCGAACAGAAAAATTCTATAATAGATTTACTAAAAACAAAAATAGTAAATTGGTAAATATATATATGTAATGACTTCACTTAAATTCAGTTTCATTTTTTAACTTCTCCCAATCTTTTAATTTATTCGATCACGCGCTATAAATTTGCATGATTCAACATATTTCCCACATTTCAAAGTCGTAGGGATAATCCCTACCAGACATTTGTTTATTTGTGTAATACCTTGAGATACTTAAATCACGTGGTCTGTATAATTCTTGCATTAATTTCTTAAACAGGGAACGCTTCGCTCTCTTCTGACTTAGCCACTGAAGCGAGAGGATGCGTATTGCGTTACCTTCACCGCCATCTCGATGTACTGAATCTCTCTCGTATCCTTAATGTGAAATAAACTATTAAACACGGAAATACTGTGTCCACTTTTTGAGACATGACTGCAACGCAACTAATCCTTAATTCATTACAATATATGTATATATATACACACACACATATAAATATATACAGGGCGATCCATTTAAAAGAGTATTCGTTTGATTTTTGTATTATTCTCATCTATAATATATGTAGCAAGATTTTCATCATTATTTATTTAATATGTTTACATTTAATGTGCGGGTATCGTTTTTTTCACTTTCTGAAGGCTCCCGTCTACCCGTAATGTTAATCCTATTGAAATTTGACTTTAATTCTCACATCTTTATTATTTGATCTATTTGAATGCAATACAGTGCATTTGAAAGAGCAAAAAATAATCAATGCTTCTGTGGAATTACTTTTTTCCTAAGATTTTTTAAAATATTTTTGTTCTTATTTTAATTATTCGTTTTTGAGTTTTCCGGTCTTTTAAAGTATATTTTCAAATATTTTCAAAAATCGGTGGAAAAAACTAATTCCACAGAAGCATTTTTTTTTTTTTGCTCTTTCAGATGCTCTTTATTGCATTCAAATAGATCAAATAATATAGATGGGAGAATTCAAGTCGAAATTCTATCGGATTATCATTAAACTGATGAAATCGAAATTGCGGGTAGACGGGAGCCTTAAGGCGGAAACTCGATTTTTGAACATAAATTCGCGAGAAGTAATTTTTAATCCGAATCTGCACAAAATTTGAGTAAATCGTCGACTTCTTTCAGCGTTTCTTTTCTTTTTTTATTATTATTTATGAAAGGTCATTTCGTAAGATAATGAATGGCAATAATAAAAATCATCTAATCTGAACTAATTCTGAACTAATAAAAATCTGAACTAATTCTTTGATTTTAATGAATTCCAAGTATACCTAGACATAATTCAAATTTTATTATTTCACTTGAAATACAGGACAGTTGCTGCTGATTTCAACAAGACGCAGACATTCCGCACACGTCAAACCTAACAATAAAAGTGCTTAAAGAATTCCTTGATGACCATTTAATTTCAACAGGCCTCTGACCCCAAGTTACATCACCCCGTTATATTTTTTTGTGGGGTTATCTCAAAAATAGGATTTTCCAGAGGAGTCCTGCATTTATCGATGATTTAGCGCAAATCAAAACAGAAGAAATCTCGTCAATAACACGAACAATGTTGCAAAGTGTATCAAAAACTTGGTTCGACGTGTTCATATTTGCATTCAAAATGGTGGCGTACAATTTCAACGTTTTCTGTAAGAAATGATAATGTAAAAAATTTGAATTAAATTATACTTTTCTAAAAAACATTTCTCAGAATTAAGTAACATTGTGCGTCTCCATTTCTGTTTTACCTCACAGATAAAGTTGCAACAGCCCGACAGCGTTGGAAATTGTCTCCCACACTTAAACAAGATTCAAACAATTATACTTTAATGTTAAAATAGTTGCCACATCCTTCAGATTTAAGATGGTAATAAGAAAAACCAACTGTTACTCTTTTATATTGATCAATATATATATATATATAAACATTTAATTTTAATCTTTTATGTTACAGTGAGGGTAGAAGCACGTACGAATGCTATTGATTAAGCTCCTATAGGAATTTTTACTAGTTATTTATGAAGAATATCATAGATATACTGTAGAATTGGCTCTTTATTGTAATGAGAAGAACTCGAATTTCACTGCTTTTTGTACATCAAAAAAATTATAAGAAGCAATAAAATCATCGATTCTTTTTTCTCCATCGTGAATATGTATGCTACTTGCTCTTGATGGTTCCATTTTGTTGATAGATAAAAAAAAAAAAGATGGACTCGTAAAATTAATAGAATGCTCCTCTTAAGGTTTGTATACTGTGAAATGCGACTGCAAAGATCACCAACGCTTTAAGAGGAATAACAGCATGCAGATTGTCAGCAACGCTGTAAATTTTGTAAAATCATAGGATTGAATCTTCACCCATTCAAGGAATTTCTAATGACTATGAATGTCACATACGAATGAAGACATGTTTTTCTTCTTAGATTGATTGAGGAAACCATACTCTTGTCAAAAAAAAAAAATCCCTATTTACTACCTCCTCCTCAAACGCAAAAAAAGTACAGAAGTACCTTTATGAAATAGTGAAAAATCTATTGAGCACTAGCTATAATGTACCAATACTTATTTCTGATGCGGAAATATTTGTTTAGAAACATTTTTTTGAAACATGTATTTGTAAATTTTTTATATTAATCAAGCTGTTCAGTGCATTTTTGCGACTAAATCAAGGGTCGGCTATTGCTTCTGAAAGCTTAAAAAAAAAAAAAAAAAAAAAAAACCACTCCCTTAAACCTCATCAATATCCGCGGGTGGGTGGTAACCACTCTTCTTAAGCCCCTGGTGACGGGCCCACAGGGGCTTACCTTCTTCAGGTTAGCACGGTCATCACTCATATGAGGCGCCCTAGTAATCTCTCTCCTTTCAGGTGGGGTTTACTGTTTTTGGCAAATACGTGTTACACATCCCCGACATCCCTAGCGATCCTCCACTATTTTCATCCCACATTTTTGCGAACCAATTAAGCTTTACATTTTTTTCATAAGTCTAGATCAAGGGTGGCCAATCTATTTGGGAAGAGTGCCATATCTGAACAAAAAGAAGTCATGCATTCTACTATTTAAACATGAAAGAAAATGTGAAAAAATGCTATCTTTAAACTGATTATGCAATTTGTATGAACATCATTAAATATGAGCAATTGAGGGGTATATATATATATATATATATATATATATATATATATATATATATAGATAGATAGATATGTATATACTAACACGTGTGTGTGCTTTGATCGAAATCTGCAACCATAACTGACAGACAAATCGTGTAAACTTGCAAAGTTGCTTGTTGGAACAAATTTTCCATTGCTGTCGAATTAAGTTCCTTATATTTGCTTTTTTTTTTTTTTTTTTGTAATATGGTGCTGTAGTTCAATAGTTTCAATTTGGATTTCAGAGGGCTAACAACTAACGTTTTATAAACAAATTGAAAAGGGATTTTTGAAAAGATCAATATTTTTTTTTACCTTTTGAAAATCATAAAACGGAGCACTGAACGAATCCTGTAAAATAGGTATTAAATTTTTAGATATATCATCATATTTCGGAGTATTATTAACTTTGGTAGCTAATACCTCCATTAAAATACGAAATGTACTAATAATTTTTCTCCCAATTCTCAACGAAAAAGAACGTTTGCTCACAAACAAGGATATATTCCTAACTAGAGTTGGAAAAATATAAATTTTTCCCACAAATTTAAATGATTTATATGTCCCATAACACAGGTGAGAAAAAATAAATTCATAGCCACAACAAGAGAGCCACAACTACAAAACACAACAACAGCAGAAGATAAATTTAAGCACTTGCCATTTAGAGCTAGCTCTTTTTGATAGATAATTTACAGTGATAATCAAAAGCTTTTCTTTACAAAAACTTTTAGAGCAATGTAACAAAGTATTTTATCCAGTCAAACATGTAAGACGCACCATTGATGCAAACACTATCTAATTTTGCCTAATCTATTTTGTTAACTTTTATTGTATAATAATAATAAATAAATGTTTATCAGAAGATATAAGGAAATTCTTTCACGATATCAAAATTATCGTTTGTGTAACGCACAAATATGCTTATCTGCTCATTATCTGTGATGTGATAGATTTCACTCCATAGCTAGCGATAAGCATTTGCAATATTGTACTCTATAGAAAATTTGTTCACCAACATACTGGGCGATATGATATATACGACGCATGACGGTATTTCAAAACAAAGCTATTTTGTCGGCCATATTTTTTACTGTTATATCACCGACATTTTGGGCAAATATTAACAAGCTATTGATAATTATCTTTTATTTGTCAGAATAGAGCTTTTTATAGCGAGCCAATTTCAAAGAAAGCTCATAAGAAGCCTTCACCATAGTTTCCATTTTATCGCTTCTCTTCTGGAACAGGGATTGTTGGACGGCTATCGATTTTCTTGATTGATAAAACACGTTCGCAACTTTGAACCGACAGGATATTTGCTGTTGAATTTGTTATGTAATTGTTTGAAATGTTGGTCCAGATTAAATTTTTTGGAACTGTTACACAACTTTCACATATCAAACAACAGGTTTGTAAGTATTTTGGAGAGTAAACACAAAAACTCTTCTTCCTTATCAGAATTAAAATCACGAATGGCAACATCCTCTCCATATTTTAATTTCGTTGTCAAAGGCTTACTCATAGGCATGGTAGAAATAGATATTTAAAAACAACCTATGACATCAAAATTTAAGAAAGTATTTAAGAAACTTAGCGTCTTGCTCGACTTTTTAATATCAACTGAGCTCTAGAAACGATGTTGCATTCGCCCTCGCATATCGCACCTCAGACAAGGTAACTAAAATCATTAGCCTTGACCCGTGACCACGATGTCTAAATGATAATTATTCTGGCGTCGAGCTGTGTTGTTCTTGGGGGCGACTTTCAAAGCGAGTCGAGTTTTTTTTACAGCTGTTTACAAAGTTACTGAAGAGACATTATTATTAATCATAATTTTTAATTTGTCAACAAGTCTTTGCGTGCCAATGTTAGGAATCCACCACGTCACACTCGGGCACGCGGGCCGTGGGTTGGAATTCCTGATCAAGATGATACTTATACCTTGTTATGTGCAGCTCAGTCATATCTGGCTCTTGTACCATTAAACTTCACTCTTCCTCACTAATATGACGAGGGCATTATTTGAGCTTGAACCTCTTACTCCACATCAACCCCCCACCAAGTTACTTTTCAAAATTAAGTTGGTGGTTGAAAAATTTCAAAATTTGTGAAAAATCAAAGGAAATCATCTATGGAACCTAGAACAAAATTTGTGGCGGACATAACTTGAGAAAAAGAACAGGTTACAAACTAGAAGCAAGAGTCAACTAAATTGGGTATCCAGCGTCTGGGGATATAGCTGAGTGCCCTGCCCCTGAGGATAAAATCAGTCCTCCAAGTTACGAATTGCCGTGGGGGCCCCCTCCCAAAGAAAAATATTTCTTGTTACGAAATTCATAGAATGCCTGGCCGTCTTATTGCAAGACGACATGGAATGGAATTCTGAGGACGGTCAGCGTCCCGTCGGGGCTGTCGAACCGATGAAGAACCATACATCTCTACAAATTGAAAAACGACTGATTCTTACAACATTTTAAACTATGACAAGCGAGAATCAATACTTAAGCTATCATTCGGAAAGAAAATAAATTATTTCCGCATTTCGACAAGTTTATTTAACATGTTCTCAGCTTACCTATGCAGCCTTTCTTTTCCATTTGATACGCGAATTTTATTAAATCTTTCAAGGCTTAAGAAAAATTCAGCCGGATATATTTGTAAAACTGTTCGCAGTCGACATATGTATATTATCAGCCGAATTTCGAAAAATACAGAAAAATACAATCCAAAACTAAACTTTAAAAGAAACCGAACATATCTTTTTACTTTATTTCTGTAAAATGCATTTTCTCAGAATAGAATATTCACATCGCATAAGATTTTCGAAGACTAAATTGCCGTCCGGAGTATAACCATCCAGACCTCCAAACATAAAATACTTATTCTCAAGAAAAAATACGCACCTCCTTCCCTCCCGACAATTATTACTTTTAAGCATTAGGATTTTTCGCAATTCTGAAGTAAAAAAATTTAAGCACTTCGAAAATTTTTTATGAATTACATCGAAAAAAATTCTTAGGCAAAAGTAAAACACTGCATTCCTTCAATATATATATATATATCCGTCTTATGTTCCTCGTCTGGCCCTAGGGTGGGACGTAATTAAATTATTGTCTACGGAAGTAAAATTTAGGAGAGTCTGAAACAGACTGCAAAAAACTGCCTAAACTAGCGCACGCGCAAAAAGGCCCCATGAAAATATATTTAGATTACTTAAAACTAGAAAATAAATTAGTTGTAAACTCAAATATAGCTGGAACTGCTGTTAAATCAAATACAGCAGGCTTCCAGGCATTCCTGTATTGTGAGATACATTGAGGCTGGATTTAACAAGCTTATTCAAATGCAACAAGAAAGACAGGATTCTGGGTATTTCAGTACATAAATTGTGAGTTGCACTGTCACGAAGACGACTACGCTCATCAAAATACAGGCTTGGCTCGTGGCTTGCCTACCCCGGGCAAATTGCTTTAAAAAAGGGGGCGAATTAGAACATGAGAGTTGTGGCAGCTTAAGTTGTAGGTAAATCAATTCAAAGTGTTTCCAGTATTCAGTGTTTATTTCTACAATCTTTGTTATTGTTAAAATCAGTGGACAAAGGATCAGAGGAAAAGGAAACTGCATGTAGCTGAATGGCGCAATATTTTAAAGGTCGTATATATTGGTAAGAACGCAGATATTGCAATAGAACTGTTAGCAAAATCGCAAAATGTAATGCTCAGACAAATTTGCAGTACCCACCGGAAAATAATTAACAGCGATGTCAGAAATTTAGTTAAATATCCCCCACTTAAGACTTGTATTAAAATACTTGTCATCAGATTCTTTTTTAGCAAAGATATCACCTGCAACAAAACTCTTCCTAATATAGTTATTAAATACATTTTCATAAAATTTTTATTCTTTTCTTTTATTAGAGCTCAAAATTGATCCAAATTTTAAAAAAAATATTCACATTCCCAGTACCGCCCTTTGTCAATAGGTTCCATCTCTCTCGACCTCTCAGAAAGCTTGCTCTTGGCCCTGCCGAAGCGAACAATTTACCTCTTTGAAAATCCCATCTCAAACTCTACTCGTGCCAGATTGGACAACCAACTTCGGTCATCCCCCCCTTCACTTCTAATAGCTTCTTACAAAAACTCTGCTACAAATCTATCCATTCTGCACAAAAATAAACTTCAGTCCCAAAACTTAAAATCTTCAATTTGCATACAAAATCATCTAATCACGTTAACTTCCAATAATATTACTGGAAATTTTAAATCAAACTCAGAAATAAACAACATCTCACTCAAGTGTAAATTTTAATAACCTATTATATATTCTAATTTTTAAGTAAATTCTAAATTTTAATGTAAATATCGTCTTAATTTTTTTTAACGAATCTAAATATTTTTTGTTCTTCTTACTTAATTCTTTACTCCTGACTAAATGTAGATCCAAAATTCAGCTCTCAAACAATATTTATTCCATCAATACCGCTGTTAAAAACCCGAAAGGGATAGGAGTCCCGAAAAATATTTCTGCTATCATTTATTTGTATTGAGGCGACTTTCTACTACAACAACGTTAGAAGTTAAAATGCCTTTCTTAACTAGCCAGAAACGATGTCTCTTAAGCCTAGTTGATAGGAGCACATTCTTTGGACCCAATGGAACAGGCTTCGAAACAAAGCTGCCGTATCAAGGTCATCAACCCTTTCCCCTTTCTCGGGGTAGAAAAACCAATGACCGCCGAAGTATAAATAGGGTACCGATAATCACACACATTCATGAGCAATAGATTCCTCGAGAAACACAGCCTTATTCTATGACATACTTGAGAGCGAATGAAAAGTTAAGAAGACCTTGAAGAAGTAATCGCTTTCGAAAAGGAGGTTGGATTAGTTATTGTGATTTTGCATCGGTGCTATCTATTAAGCCCACTAAATTTGTTGAATACAGAGCAAATCAGAGCAACGATTATTCAATCCGCTTAAATAGTAAAAGGTAATTATATCTTGGCTTTTAAATGCTCTCTTTCTCAGTTCCTTAAAATGATTGAATACAAATGTACTTTATTCATATGTATGTTCTAATTTTCACTTTGTAATTATATATGTGAAATCTTTGTTGTGTTTTATGTGTTTTTAAAAAAATTTCATTTATAGTAATTTTTTTTTTAATTAATTGAAATGTGTTAAAGCTTTTTATGATTAGATAACTAAATTTCTTTCTCCATTTGTTTTGTAATTTTTAATAAGTTTCGGCATTACTTCTGATGACGAATCATTTTTAAATTTTTTATATTACATTTTGTTCGAGAATGTTTACTTTTTTTAATGCATTTTCTATTTCTATTTAGATTTTTAATAGGTTTTATAATATTTTAGATATTTTGTCACGTGTAATTTGTTCGTAGTTTAATTGAAGTTGAAAAGATTATCTTTTGTAATTAACTGAAGAGTGACGGTTTTGTATCGATAATTACCGGTATAAAAACACCACATTATTCCATTCTTAAGTATGGAACAGTGATAATTATATTATTTCCATTAGTCTAAACTTTTGCTTCTTTTTTCATTTCACTTTCACTTATAAATCCTCTGTTTTCTTAATAGATTTCTTTGACTTTAGGTTTTAAATTTTAGAATGTTTAGTTATTTATAAAAAAAAATTATACCTGATTTGCATAATTATTTATTTATTATTTTTTTTAATGATTTCTTTAAATTTTTAATTTATTATACATTAATAGTGTATGCTGAAAAAAATTTAACAAAATATTTGTGAACTACAGATACATTATGCAGTTTTAGGCATTCATTTATAACTTACTATAAAAAGGAATAATTTTAATAACAAAAACTAGAATCATAAATAAAATAAAACGTTGTTATTTTTACTATGGTAATTTTGCTTTGTGGTTAGTTGTAAATGAACAACTCTGTAAATGTGAAATATGTCTTTTATGTTACTTGAAACTTAAAAGAATTTTCAAACGAATTAAAACTATTTTTAATTTTTCTTATTTTTCTTCAAGAGTTTTATTTCTTAGTTACATAAATATTTTTCTCCCTTCAATGTATAGCATAATAAACGTGTAATATAAAACCTATACTTTTTTTTGTATTGTATTCTAAGACTTTTAAGAAGAACTTTATAACATAAAACTAAACCTGAAGAACACTTAAACTAATTATTTTGATGCATATTATTACAATTAAGATGGATTTTTATTATACATTCCTAAATGGAATCTTAAAGCCAGCAGTTTAAAAGAATATCGAATGAAATCGGATCTTTAATTATGTGTATTAAATGAATTATCAGCAATTAAGAAAAGAAAAGGACATACTTAGGGGAAAAACATTCAGAATAAAATTATTTAAGAATTGCATAATAACATAGTCTTACATTATAAATTTAGTTCAAATAGCGAATTACTATACAATTATTCTTTATTGCACACCTGACGCAAGTACGATTGAGCAAACGACTTTTGTAGTAAGATATATTTCTATAGATCAACCGGAATCGGGTAGTGAATGCAAAATTAACGAACATTTTTGGATCTTCAACCTAATGAGATTTTCCGTAAATTTTTATCTTTATTTTTCTTGTTTTGTAGTAAATTTTGTTAAAAAAGCTAAAGAAAATTGGATTGAAAGTGGAACATTTGAGATGCCAGTATTACGCGAATGATTCAGATATGAAAGGCGAAAAATAAGGATTTCAGTCAAGAATTAAGTTCTAGAGCATTTTAAATACCTTGCAGCAGTCATTCTTTAAATTTAATAACTGATTATATTCCAAAATCATCTGTGGAAGCAACGATATTGTTTAATGTGGTTCACAGGCTACGTTCACTTTTTCCCTCGTCGACTTTTCGGTGGACCCTGTCAAGGGAAAACCTCAAAACATTGAAATCATTAAGCGATACTCATTGAGGAAATCGTATATATTATGTAAAATCCTTACGTTTTCAAATAGGAAATATTTACCATGCTTTAAGTACTTATGAGAATGTCGAAACAGATAAAAAAAATATGTTTCGAGATCAGGTCAGATTAAATTACTGACCACAATAAAACAATATAAATTTTTCTACTCGAACGTCATTTGATGTAAAGCTTTAAATCATTTCAATCCAGTAACTGTAAGCTTCTTGAATCCGAAGGTTCTGATTTTTTCATCGCTCTATTAAATTAAAAATTTAGCTAAGGTGATTGAGAAAGAGAGAAAGAGACGCAGAAGAAACTTAGAATTGAAAACACATTCTCGTGTTCAAAGAAAAAAAAGGAATTTTTCATATAAAAGTTTTAATGAATTGGTACAAGATCCCAAACAAAAATATGAAATAGATTTTTTTAAAACTATAAATCAGGCAAAAGGAGTGCTATATATATATATATATATATATATGTGTTGTTCGAGAAAATATGGCTTATCTCTTCAGTTTTAAAAGTGAAAGGACCCTTATTTTTTGGACCCATCTTTCTGCTTTCATCCCTTAAAATTAGGCCAAATTCGAGCATTGCCTTAAGTATTTATCTAATGCTGTCCACACATAACTGTTGCTACCATCACAAGAACTTTTTTCTAAATTAAAAATACACAAATTAATATCTGAGGATTATATGTACTCAAAATCACCTTAACGGGTTAGTAATATTCGGAAGAGAATGTTTAAATTTAGATGTAGACTTTGTATATAATTGTGCTAATTTTGTTTAAAAAGGATTTTTAAATTATCCCAGAAAATAGTAGGTACTAGTTTTAGTTTGTAAATTAGTAAATTGCTAAACGTAAATTTAGGTTTCCGATAAGGCAATTTGCCGTAAATCTGTAATTGTATTGTACTGATTCAATTATTTGTGTTTTCTTTCAACTTGTTTAACATTGTTCTTTTATAGTTCTATTTTTTAATTTTAAGGTTTTTAAAAGTTGGGAACTGCATTTTTGAGTTCGTCTATTGTGGCAAAAATGCTAGGGTTGCTCCTGTATACACTTAGAATAAACATTGGTAATTACGCACCTGCTGAAACAATTGTAGATTTTACAATTCCTTCTTCAGATGTTTCGACTGGCCTTGTTGAAGTTGAATCATTGTCGATCATAGTAGTTTCTAATTCTTTCTGATTGCTAGGTTCTTTTGGTAATTCCAATGGAAACTGAGACGTTGAAGGACAATTAGTATTAGCAGTACTACTTAGGCATTTCTTTAATGTTCGTGAACTCGCAGTCGATTCAGAGCTGTGGTTTAGTAAGTCTTCCTCTGGCTTTCTTTTCTTCAGTAAATTCCGTTTATCTTCCCCCATCTGGAACAAAAGAAAATCAGAAAAATTGGAAATTAAAAAAAAAAGTTAGGAAATAACCCTTTTAAGAATTATTGCACAAATGCTTTTTTCTTGAAAACACTTAAAAAGTCATTATTTAACATATTTAGTGGGTGTGGTCGCGAACTCGTAGCCTGCCGTTTTCATCCAGGCGTGTGTTCGAAACTTGATGCCAAAAAAGACCCGCCGTGTAACCGGAGATGATGCACGTTAAATCTGTGACAGCTCAAAGTCCTTCCGTTGGTGTGGTGTTGAAGCTAGGAAAGAGAAGTTCCAGCCCAGGTATCGTCTTCGTCACTTGACCGAGGTTCAAAATGACGAGTTCCGTCGCTAATAGCTCTAGAGTTGCCTCTATGTGCGATGTCAATAAAATTTACCAACCAAAATTTCAGAAATTTAATTTTACCTCTGAAACGCTTAGTATATCTTAGTAATTACTGTGAGACAATATGAACCATTTGATTGTACCAAATAGTTCAAGGAGATGGTGGTCTCTTTGCTTTTTTTTTTTAAATTAAAATAAGTAAGTCAGATTCCAGGGATATATTTAAGACATAATGAATTGACGAAACATTTTTCTCCAATTTTTCGTACAGCCAGAAATCGAGAAAAGGAACCTTTTCTTTCAATTTTCGAAAACCTTACATAATTTTACTTCCCTTTAAATTTCAAAGGTATTTTGAGTTGAGCGATACTCGTAATCTTTTTTGAAAAAGAAAATATTTTTATCACATCATAGATTACTCTACTCTAAATTAAGCAATAATAATTAATCAAATACTTATGTCATTCAAAACATGACGACGGGGTATTGGTTGGTATTTCTAATTTGAAATATAGCAAAACGCAGAATATTCCACTTGGAAATCCTTTCGAGCCAAATCAGAAGAGATTTAAATAATTCGATATAAAAACCAACGTTTTTAAAAACAACTTTTTTATATGGTGGCAAAGTTTATTAAAGAAAATTATTGAAATATTAGTTAAAATTATTGGTTATTCTTAACTTAAAATTTACTAAAAAAGAGATATTTGTGAGCGTATTAAAAAATTCATAATACTCATAAAATCAAAACATGCATTTGAAAGTTTGTAAGTCATTCTATTAAAAAAAATGGGAACCTGAATTCAGAAAAAATTATTGTGATAAGACATGGCGCCAAATATTGGAAACTTTCTTTCTTGCGAATGCTTACTGATTAAAAGTCAACAACCTTTACTATCTCCCCTTTGTGAGCAGAAAATTTTTACGATACCTCATGTGTTGTATGTGGAATTCGCGGTGTTCCCAGATTGAGAAAGAAATTTTTTCCTCAATCCTAAAAGCGCCGAGTTTAAGGGATATTTTGTCTTAAAACTTGTCGCAAATGTCTATATATTGCATTGTTAGCCGAGTAAGGACGATTTCCAAAGTTTTAAAGTTCTAACTTGATGGGAAGTTGGCTAAATTAACGATGGAAAATTTGATGACACACACACCAAGTGAAATTCAGAGAAACATTGTAAATAATTCGATATAAAAACCAACGTTTTTATATGATGGCAAAGTTTATTAGAGAAAATTATTGAAATAATAGTTAAAACTGTTAGTTATTTTTAACTTTAATGAAAGTCATGAAAAATATCACTGAAACGTAGTGCTCTCCTGCTTGACGTACGGCACCCGAATAAATGTCATGGTTATTCTTAAAAGAAACACACCACTGAAATGTAATTTGCTAAAAGGCGGTTTCATTCATATTCACGAGAAAGGCTGTATGGATGAAAACGGTGCAAAATTATGGAATACGAAGCGTTTGGCAAAAGTGTCTTGGTACCTTAAGGAATCCAGACTTATTTTATGAAATTTAAAAAATAAGTATCTTATGTAAATGAAGAAATTATAATACAAAATTTGCATAAATGGCTGAAGACTTAAGAAATAAGACATTTTTTTTAAAAAAAAAGTAGTCAATGATGCATTAGAAAGTAATCAGGTTAAAAAACTGCAGAATGTTAAAAACGCATTTAAAAACGTAAAACTAAAATTACATACAAATATAGCAACAAAAAACAAAATTGATAAAAAAAAAATGATTATACATATCAGAACTTGAAAATTATAAGGAAAACAAATAACCTAATATCTAAGTAGAAAATAAATGGATTAAAAAAAATTGGAGTGGGGAAATGAACAATGAAAAAGCCCTTTTCTTTGTATAACTTTCACAGGGTATAAATTCCTATGTACCTATCATTATGTACCTATCATTAGAAGGAAAGGGGTTTTGAGTGAGGGTAAAACAATGTTGATAACATAAGGGTATTCCCCCCGAAACTGGAAAAAAAAAGAATTGTTATGAAGCAGCAGCTGAAGTTAACCGGTACACATCGGTGGTACATATGCTGTACCAAAATTTTTTTTGTCGCTCGCTTCGGCTCCTGTACAATTGCTTTACCAAGCTATCTAGAGACAGTTCTTTCCCCCTTTTTTGAGCAGACCCTTTTACAATTTTCCCTGACCGTTTTTACGACTTTGCTTCTATTGTCCGCAATTGGGTGGGGATAATTTTCGCCAACGTTATCAGTAGTGTGCAAATTCCTTATCATTGGCGACCTTTAGGAACAACCAAATTCGAAAAAATACTCAATTTGATGTGTTTACGCTGTCTATGAACTGTAGATTTTTTTTATCTTGTTATTTCTTTGAAATTTTAGAATGATTCTGAAATTTCTCACAGAAATAGAGATTGAGAATTTAGATGAAGCAAATTTTGTTGATAGACACCCAAAAAAATTTGATGGTGACTTAGCTGAATCGGAAAAAGAAAGGTTAACCATTTTCAAGTAAAAAATTGTGGCAGATTACTACTAGCACATGGGATATGTTGATTCAGATGACCGTAAGTCATCTACCCACACTTTTGCTAGACGAACTAGAAAATTGACAAAAAAAATTATTTATAGCGTCATCGATATTGTTGTGTTTCTAATATTTAAATCGTGCCAAACTAAGTTAAAAGCTCATTAAAAGAATTTAGCTATTTAAAATAATTTAGAATGTATTTAATAACATCTCTGATAGGAAAATTAAATCATAAGAATCTAGAGCCTTCAGTAATAAAAAAAAATGAAGACAAATGATAATAAATTTTCTCATTGCCCAGTTGACGAAAAGAAAAGAAGAAGGTACACATAATGTGCGAAAAAGCATATACAAAAATAAACAACTATTATCTGTAAGGCATGCAGTGTGGCTCTTTGTATTGACCAGAACTGTTTCGAAGAATAGCACACAATTTATTTAAAAATCTCTTAATACATAAACCAATAAAAAACAAAAGACTAGAATAAAAAAGATTAGAACTGATACAGTTTTAATAAAAAGAAAAAATAATTAATAAGGGCTCTTTTAACAGCCAAAAATTTTAAAAAGAATTCACTTTGCATTTTTAAAAGAGACAATTCAAAAGCATTACTACAAGAACTTTTCAATTTCTGATATAAGTCTCTATTAGAAACAAAAAAATATTAAAAAAAAACAAATTAATACCTTTTTTTCTTTAAGATTAAATATTCATAGAAATATTTTATATAAAAAAGTATTACATATTATTTTCATTGGAATGCGTGAATTAATTGAAGGTTTTGCCTTAATTTGACGTACTTAAGATTTAATCAGCATCTTTGAAACGTGTTCAATTGAGTTAAAAATTATTTTTTAAATCTCACTTTTGTTGATATTTAGTCACAAAAGGGCCACGGTTGCCGAGTAGTGATGTCGCAAACTCGTAGCTGGGATTGAGTTGCAAGTTCGAGTCCTGTTCAAATGAAAACCGACTGTTAAGCCTGATTAGGTTCTAAGTCCTCGTGCTGGTATGGTGTGGAAGTTTGGTGAATGGATGCTGTCTTAATTGCTTGACCGTCGTTCAAATTTATGAAGTCCGTCACCAGTAACCATGTTATTACATTGATTTTTTTTTTATGCATTAAAAGGGCATTAATTTAAAAAATAAAATGCTTAATAATAATGTTCTACATATTGTTCTTAAAGTTTTTCCTTCTTTTACATATTTCGTCGAATAATTTTGAAAGCATGAGGTATTATTTTTTATTACATGGATTCAATGTTGCTGTTAAATATGTAACTTGCAATAATGAGACCACAGATAAAGTATGCACACTAAGCCATGCGATTTGCGATTACACACCCTTATGTGTATATATATATATATATGTGTGTGTGTGTGTGTATGCATATATATATAGAGAGAGAGAGACAATAACACCCCCTCCTCTGTGCTGATTTAATTCTGAGCAGGGGTATTTATTTGTCACCCTATGTTGCTGTTTCTAAGCTTCATGACAGCTGTCAAGACAAAAATGTAAGGAAAGGAAATAAAATAAAAGCAAAATAGAAAAAAATAAAAAACATCAATAGCATTTAAAATCAAGGAAAATCAATAAAATGAAAGAATGCAATTTTTTTTGTGAGAACTATTTTCTTTTATTCCATGCGATCAGTATTGTATGAACTTCTCCAGTCCTTTAGTAACAACCCATCCTCCCTCCCAGTAGACTGAGCTTTCTATATTCTTTAGAATGCAATTGTGGGGACACGGTCCTTAAAAGAGATTCTCAGAACACACTGCAAATTCCAAGAAATCTACCCTTCTCACCCAGCCCACCAAACGTGTTGTAAATTTTCCTTTATCAATGGAGCTCAAGAAAGAAAATACGCATTCTTCTACAACGAATATAGAGACTATATATTTGGTTTCTCCTAAATCTGAATTTACATGACTGACTCCTCAAATTACAAGCAACGAAAATAATTTTTAAAAAAATTTTAAACGTATATTTGAAAGAGAATAAAAAAGGAAGATAACTGTGGAGTAACTTTTTTTTTTCAGTTATTAAAATCATTTTTATGATTGCGTACGTCTATTCCATCACCATCGCAGCATGAAACTATGATTTGCAATTATATTCAATAGTACATGATCCTTTAATAAATTTTAAGCCAAATATTGAATGTAAAAGCGTTTCTTCTACGGCGAGACATTATTTTGTACAAAACTTAAGACTTCTGCTAAAAGACTAACTTGTGGATGAGTTATGCATCTTACATGCCGATTTTTAAAACACGTTATTGTGAAATGTATTATTAATTTAAATACCTATTTTAGAGTTGTTTTTAATCAAAAAAATTATTCGTTTACAAGTATTACTTATATAATTAGCTATAAAATTGTTCAATTTTATTTATGCTATTTAATATTGGAAGGAAGTTTATTTTCCTATATACTTTTGCCATAGAATACAAAAATCAAATAAAATAAATTATGTATTTTTATGTTACATTCATAATTTAAAGATTTTCCGGCTATTTTCCAGTATTCCGGTTTTGCTTGAAAAAAATTTGCCGAATTAGTAGTAATTGAAAAAATTGGCGGATACTATTTCTGATTCACCTGACTGAACGTATTTCAAATTTGCCTTTTGAAATGACTCTTCACAGCCCAAAAAGAAAATAAATACTATTACAATTTACTTTAGCGAATATGTTATATTATTTCATTTTTCAAATATAAGTTTTATTGTAGTAACTGTTTCAGAAAATTTGAACAATTTGAGATACATTTGTCTTGGATTTCAAGGGATGTAATAAAAACCTGTGTTACACCTAATGTTAGTATAAAACACTCTCCAACAAAAGAACTGCTTATGTCATTTGAGAGATCTAAATATACCGGAATCAAAAGTAAAATCTGAAGTATGTATTAAGGTGAGGAACAACTCTCTATCTTTATTTTCAGTATACTCATTAAAAGATTTGAAATTCCACGTTCATGTGGCAAAGTTATGAGTACATTCGAAACTGAATTTATGTTTGAAATGAGTCTTCTATGTTGAGAATAATTGAATTTCATAACTAATGACCATTATATTGCTCCCGAAAATTTAGAAGAAAACGATTCTTTGTTATTTTAAAGAAACTTTGAAAGGGAGGAATTGATCATATTTGTGATAGAGAGAATGCGAAACTCAAATTTTCTCAAATCGATAATGACGTGTTTTAATAATATTAGGCATCCTGAACCTGAAAAAAAAATATGTATAGAGTGAAACGCACATATTATAATGAAAGATATCTGTCAACATACAATTTTTTACAGTTGTCCAATATCTATACCTCAATAGATGTCGTGTAAAAAAAGCAGTTATGTGTCTCAGCATTTATATTACTAATCCTAATGTGATTGTTTCTTTGATCAATGGTTAAAAACATGCACACCCACATTTAAGTTACTTGTATTGTTATCCTTATAGTGAATGAAATAATTCTTGTGAAAAATGTCGAATTTATTTGCTTCTAATTAAAAGGTCTCGATAATTTGTTTTGCTTTGATACTATTGTGTATTACAGTAATTCTGCAAAGCTTAAATCAATATTTCACACTTTTATCACAATTATTGTAAAAATTTGACATTTAGTGATAAAGGTTTTCTCCTCCCTTTACAGGATGCTGAAAGGAAAGATAAGGTTTATGCCATGGGTTGAAGGGGGAATCTGGGAAAATACAATAGGAGATGGTAAATACTTTAAAACCGGAATTGCATTCCACTAGCTAAGCATTTTCGAACTGTATCCTGTATATGCTTTGAACACATGTTCTGTTGAGTTGTTCCAGTTAATATTTTAAATGCGAAATTTCTTGTCGTGATTGTAAGCCCTTTCGGGCTTCTGTATCCAATCTGGTTGGAAATTATTGTGAAACTGAAGTAAGAGCTTTTGCACTTACGATGTGTTCAGTCTATTCGCAATTTTTTCTTCACTTATCTCGAGAGATTTACAGTAATTGTAATCGAATAAAAGAACAAATATCTTCCCAAACCGAATTGAACGTGATTAGTTAAATTAGATGAAGTTAAAGAGTGCAGTGAATGTAATTAAATATAATGAAATATTAATGAAATAGAATTGAACGGAAAATGAAGGGATATAGAGGATAAGAGCAGGCTGATAGAGCAGTCTGAAGGGATATAGAGGATAAGAGCAGCCATTGCATCTCCAATTCATAGAGACTCGTTCTTTTTGCCATAATGCACTTTAAAATCTTTGAATATATAATTTCAAACAATTTAAAGTTTAAAATCGCTTGCGAATAGAAATATTCAGTGTTACTCTTTAGAAAAAAATATCTCAAATATGTATTCTTTCAGAAAAATACTTACGCGGACAGTCGCGGGGTGTGTCACACCCCAGTTGCAACAAAATGCCAATAAATCTTTTTCTGAAACACGTGTGCAGTTGAAATCTGGTTTCGAAGGTCAAAAACTACTAGAAACTCAGCTACTGAATGCGGTAAAGAATTTCAGTTTCACATGTTGTGACTGAATATTCCACTGTTTTGTACTTGTGGGGTACAATACACTTCACGCGCTTTCCCGCGGGTTAATGTAAGCTCTAATAAATGAAGCTACTGTTAGTGAAAAGTATTTGAAGCAGAAGTGGATTGTTAAACTAAGATTTTATTAAATGATTATAATCTAGAAATGACGCGTTAAGTGGGATTCGAGAGAGAGAGAACTTACCTCTTCTTTAGAGAATAATAAAGCATTTTGTCTTGTTCTCATGTATCTACAGTTGGAGTGTAGAAAATATAGACTATTTAATTAGAAGGAAAGATGGTAGTATAATCAAATTATTACGGAAGGTAGTCACTCATTTGTCTCCAAGTAACTTAAAAATAATTTTAGATAGATAAAATATTTTAAGTTAAAACCATTGATATTGAAATGTTAAAAGTTTAAGACTACAGAAGTGGGATATTTAAAGGAAATACATTTTAAAGTTTATTATAAAAGTGATAATTCTCATATTCATTATGATAATTTAACTTTTTCCCCCTCAGTACGAATTTATTTGAATTAAAATTTAAAGCTCTTATTTCAGATCGTGACAGATAATTAAATTTGTCTTTAATATTTTCTGCAAGCAACTGTCTGGACGGTTGTGGGGAAGCTACAGACTGAGACAAAGGAGTGGGAAGTCTGAATTCGGAAGATTAGGAGAGAAAAACTTTTTCTCGTTTCGATAAAATCTAGAGCGGAGGATCTATTCAGTAAGTATTCGAAACTGTTCATCAATTTTGTAAACAGTTAACTGAAGATCTCAGTTTAGTGCTCGGCGTTGAAAAAGATATATTTCTTCGATTGTATCTGACTGGGTCACCAATTTCTTTTGCGTGTGTGGTTCATCTTTAATAGCAACAGTAATTATTGATTTCACTATTAGAAGGAGATCCAAAGAATTAGAATTAAAATAATTTAATAGCAAACTCCATATTCAACTTAATATTTCATTAGAAAAGAAAAAAGAAATTTAAGCTAATTTGCTTCAAAATATGGAGGATGAAATTTGCTGTGCGACAGAACACGAACAAATTGAAAAACAATTTGACCCTTTAAATCAAGATAAAGTAAGCCTTGGGTTAGTTTTAATGCAAATTGAGCGAAAACTCATTTTTTAATCTTCCTCGTAGGTATGTTTAGGTTCTCTGGTAATTTCTGTTTATCTTCCCCTTTTCGAATTTGATCGATTGCACTAGGTTTTTCCACCATCGCAAATACCTTTTGTTGCAATAACACCTTTTCGACATTATTTTTAAATATTGCGGAAATCCCTTATATAAGATAAAACCCTTATATAAGATATATATATGTATATAATAGAAAGGGGGAAGATTTTATTGCCTGTTCAGAATGTCGTGACGTCATCAGAACAAAAGATTAATCTACATTTCGTAAAAAGAAAAATAAGAATAATGACAATATTTATGGAACTATATCAGAAGCGATTGCTTGGAGTGAGCAACAGAAAAACCGCGTGTAAAACAGACTCGCTTGTTACTGAGTCCGACTATAAAAGCAGTTATGCACAATCAGATGAATGTTATATATAAGATGCATAAATCCCTAACGGGAGAACTGTTGATGGCTTCGCGGTTGAATCCATATCCCAAATCAAACATACAAAGCTCAAAACCACGATATCGTCAGAGTCCCATGGTTAAGTATTTCAAAATTTTCACTCCGATTAATTCTTTTTGAAAAAGTTCTTTCCATTTTATTTACATTAATTTCTTCAAAAATATCCCGGGATAGAATTCAAAGTAACGTCTGACATTTTGAAAACTACATAATGCGAAATTAATACACATTTGAACAGTTATTAAATTTATTTATCAAAGAGAAATATAAATATAATTGATACACCAATTTAATAAAGTAAATGATATCCTTTTATTGTAATTCAAATAACCAGAATAATCTGAATTGATATTAAATCTTTATATATCTGCGTGAAATGTGAATTTGTTTTTCCTTAAAACCTTTTACTGTTACCATTACAGACACAATTGAATTCTTTTAACTTCATAAATAATATTTCTATAGTAGTTTGAATATCAGAACGTAATCAAAGAGGAAAAAAATCTCTTTCATATAGTACCCCCCCCTCCACATATATAGGCATCTATATATAATTCGTTCTTTCACAATAACCATTAGCAATTTCTCTTATACAATCTACCCTGTGCATAAAATGATATTCGTGGTAATCATCGTATTCGTTTGGTTTTCCTTAATGAGTTTGCTTTCTAACGTGACATTGCTTGGGTTCGTCAGATTGTGTAGCGTTACTCTCGGCCAACGGCTGACTCTACGACTAATGCTCTGATATTTTTTTTATGATAAAAGGAGAGAAATCCAATTGCTGATTTGATCCGTAATATCTATTTCGAACTTGCTTGCATTATAATGATTTACATTACAAACTTCATGGAAAATGCATTTTTTTTTCAGTAAAATTTCGTAATAAAATTTTAGCTTGACTTTAAAATAAATATGTTCAATTACATGAAATCAGTCAATTGTGCCAAAAAAAATAATAGTCCATAAAATAATGTCATTGAAATGAGTGTAACTTACCATATAAAATGTACACAACCAGTAAGCACGAGGTTCTAGACAGACAAAACTACTTCAGATAATTTTCATGTGATGATGCAGGCAATAGATAGCAAAATAGACGACAAAGTAGACCAAACTGAAGACACGCTGAACCCGCAGTAGACTTTCTCTAAAAACAACTGTGCGCATGCTCTGTCTTCAAAGTCGCCAACCTAAATCAAGTCGCTATATTTGGCGAATTTTTGCCAGTAATCTGAAGATGACGATGATTTTCTTCGTTTGCCTTTGTCAGGGAAACACCTGAACTTCGAAGTTACAATGCGTGAGGTCACGTGGCAGTTGGAATCTGGGAGTCCGGATTTTTAATTAATTCCTGAAAATCAAAAGCTATAAATTTTAATAAAGGACAAGTTTTCTCATTCCTTCCTCCCAACTCTTAAAACTTTTTAGAAATAATATTAACATAGACTGTAAAGGTCAAATATCTCACAGTCACACTGGCCTTCAAAACCACAGCATTAACATTAAAGATTAATAGAAAGCAAAAATTAATAATTGCAATTGTTTTATAGCTAGACATTCTTTTCTATTCTCTCCCTATCCTTTCCGACAAAAAAATATATATTTTATAAACAAGTAATGAGATCACTAATCCTTTGTTCATCTTCCATTCGGGATCATGCAGCCAAAAAATTTAATATACTGAAAGCATCCGAAACAAGTTTCTAGTTTCTTAGAATTGCATATTACTCCCCATCCACCCCGGTAACGTCAGAATTTCTAATATCCCCAAAAATTTGAAAATTGCATTCGTCAAAACTCATATTGCCTTCCTAGCAACGAAATTTTATAATAGACTTAATAAAACATGGAAACTCCCTGAACTAATGCCCAGTTAATATTTGTACACAATAACGCAATCATCCCTTTCCATTGGATACAATAATTACTTCCTCCTCTTTAATATTCCAGATTCTTAAATTTTTAATTCCTTTGTAGCATTTTTTCAATTTTTAATACAAATATCTAAATGTTGATTCAGAAACTTTTTTTTTCCTACTGGGTGTTAGATAAACTGTAATGTTTAATCTTATTTACGCAAGATCCATATTTGATAAAGGTCCATAACACTCAAGGGGGTTCCACTAACACTACACTTCACCATCTTAACTAAATGTTTTCCAACTGATCGCCTTTTAAGTAACAGTACATCTACAAAACACAATTTTGGTCTAAATATCTTTTTTTTCTTCTTCTTTTTATTTTTGATCTCATATTAAAATTCAATCTTTTATTTTTAAAATTCTGTTTGAATTTTGCTTCTATCTTATTCAGAAACTAAGTTACGGCTGTTTTGAAATTAATCGATCATGAATTTTCTGGATCGAAAAGGTCAAGAAACGTAGTTATTATTTTACATTTTTCTTTACTTCAAAACACAATATCTCATTATTTTACGCATTAATGAACCTGAATTTTTATATATATGTTTTTCAAGTACTTATATGTAGAATAGATTATTCTTGAGATTTTATATTGAGAAAATGAATTTTTTTTTATAATGCATTAAAAAGAAAATTACTATCACTTTTTAAAGAAAATTTCAGTGCTTAGAACTCGAACTACCATAACTTCCTACGTAAAAGCTATATTATCAAAATAATAGTCTATTCTCTAGATAAAGCTATATTCTGTATAATTTAATTTGCAAAATGTTAATATATTTATTTTCTTTTGAATCACCATGTTTTGCAGGAAGTCTTAATGTTTGCTTATATTTGTCTAAAATTCTTTTTTGACAGTAAAATTACACACTAAAGAAACTTTTCTTGGGTGTTTTCTAATTTTGAAACCCCCATAAGGTCATAAAATATGCATTATAGTAAAATTTAGGTTACTTCCGAACGATTTCAGTTGAAGGTGTACTGTTAAATAAAATGACCCTTCCGAACCTCCTCCCCCTCTCAAAAATTAACTCTTCATCTCCCCTCCAAACTTAAACTTCCAAAGGATGACATCATTCACGCAGGCTTGGTTCCCTCTTCCTCCGTTTCAACGCCGCCTAGCATCTGCAGCAAAAAGAGTTAGTAAAATTCATGTTTCTTTTCTCTAACTCCTCGTTTTACTGTGTTTTAAAACTATTACTCATGTTTATTCATGTTTAAAAGAATACCGTTTTTCCTCTATAAATTAATTAAAAAAAAAAAAAAAAAAAGACTCTTAGAAATCTCAGTTCAAAAGGAACAAAAATAAACATTCGAACGATGAATGATGGGGGGGGATGTATCACTAATATCAAAAGAGAATTATTAAATACGCATATATAAAACTAATACAAAATGAACTATAGAAAAAAAATCTAATAAATTAAACCGATAACTGCTATTATTAGCGAGATAAAATCATAATTTTACCAAAAAACATCCATAGCCTAATCTGCCAAGAGAAGCAAGGCAAACAAACAAAGTAGACGATAATTAAATACTCATTCCAAGCATACAACATGCCTTTAGATACAAAAAATTGAGATCGAAATTTATTGCTACCTGTTATGCGCCAATATAAAAAATTATAGATTTAAAGATAAGGAAAAAGAGGAGTCAAAAAATAGAGCATTTATCTATCGACATTCTGTTTAGTGAAAAGAAATGATACATCAAAATCTATGAAATTAAAATTCTTCTTGTTAATGGACAACATAAAAAGTTCATATATGTTCGTCTTCCGTTACACCTTCAGGGACATCACGAAATCTGTTTCGTCGTCCTTATTACTCTGATCCAAAATAAATAATCATCTTCATTCCATTCTAGATTTGTTAGGTATTCATAATATTTTAAGTGATCTTTGAATTATGTCCCATTTACTTTTATTCCATGTGTTTTCAAATTTTCAAATTAAGGCCAGAGGCCTACATGGGAGAAATACCAAATTTTAAAAAAGACCTTTTTTTTCTTCTTCTTATACTTAAATTTTTTTTCATGAGTAGACAAAATGATTGATCATAGGTGTCTAAACTATGACTGCTTTGAGGTCACATTGAAAAAAAAAAAAAAAAAAAATGCTGGGCCGCACATACAATATTTTTCTACCAAATTGAAATAAAAAAATTCACTTTCATGGTTCAAATAAATTGAAGTGTATTATAATTTTTTTAAATGAGAATTAGATTTGTATAAGTACGCATTTATTTTAAATTTTGTAAAGTTTCGTTGCATTTAGTTTGATTTTACAAAGATGGAAAAAAATCAAATTGATGAGTTGGAATTTGTTTTTGTTGAACAAGCAAATGATATCAGATTTAATAGACAAGGTTGCACTTGCATTTTCAAGGATGTTTGTCAGTGATTCCATTTGAAGTTATTTATAGAGAAAATAAGGTAGAAAATATGGTGAAATACTCTTCACTTTTTCAAAAATTTTGAAATCTACTTTCAAACTCTAGAATTAAATCAAAAATTGATGCAGCATATTTTGCGCAAATCACAGGTTTATATGCAGCCAAAGTACTGAAATGTTTCAAATCATTTATTTTTATTTGATTAAATCACAATTTCAACTTTCTTTCAAATGCTGTAATTGTTTGGAACATATTATCAATAAATTGATTTTTTCCTTGAAGTCTCAAATTTAAATCATTCAAATGTTCGGTTAAGTCTACTAAAAAAGCTAAATCTAAAATCCTATCTTCGTCCTCAAATTCATTCATAGTTTTCCCTTTTGTTTCCATAAATATTTTTATTTCAGTTCTTCAATCGTAAAATCTTTTGAGCATTTTTGCCTCACTGAGCCATCTTACTTCTGTATAATAAAGAACATCTAAAAATTCAGTGCCCATTATCTTATTAAATTCTTCAAATTGTTTATGATTAAGTCCTTTTGCTCTTATAAAGCTAATGGTTTTTATAACAACGCTTAATACATTTTGCATTTTTAAAATTTTTCCACATAAATTAAACTACTGTGTATTATAATGATATGCCATCAAGATCGTATTGCCGACAGAGACGGCTTCATTATTAACCATTTTAACGAGTCTTCCATTTTTACCAACCATGGCAGGGGCACCATCGGTTATGATAGCTGATAGATTTTTCATAGATAAGGAAAACCTTTTCATTGAATAAATCTGCAGACTTGGTTGTGTCTTTTAACGATACTAAAGCAACCATTTTTTTCTGTGATATTATAATATTTATGGATTCCTCTTATAAAAATTGCCAATTGTGCCGTATCAGAAGCGTCAGTGCTTTCTTCCATGGCTAACGAATAAAATTTAAAATTAGTACAATTGCTTTTTAAAAACTTTTAAACTGAATGTGAAAATTTAAATATTTTTATAATTTGCGTTTGGGCCGTATTTTAAAAGCTTTAGGGCCGCACTTTAGACAAGCATGATCTAATCCGATTCCTCATCAAAGAATTGAAAAGTCTTTGCAGTCTATTATATGTTCCTCTGGGTCAGACGAAAAAAGGAGGGTGCAACCCTTTGAAAGATCCCCCTCTCTTCCCAACAATTTCATGTGAAAGGACATAGACATAGACATAAGAAAAACTGACGAGCGTCAGCGAGTCATCGCTTTTGCTCAAATTGATGGATATAGTGGGTCGTAAGAAACAATGTAGAAGACGCCTAAGGGCGATTGGACTAAAAAAAAAGAAACATCAAGAGTACCAGTGACACTTTGCAGTATCAACGCCGTGTGATTAGAGGATATTAAACAAAGTTAAATGTACCAAAATCTTGCATAATGAAGGTCTAATAATTGTGAAAAATGAAAAATGTTATGGGGGTTTAAGTGGGAGGGACCATTTAGTAGTTTTATATGCGAAATTGAATTTGGAGTGGGGGTTGGTAAAAAGAATTTGAGTCTTAATAATTGGATTATTGTGATGGAGAATGGAGGTGAAGAGATTTCGAGAGAGCTTAGTGATATATGAAGCAATTGGTTCAATTTGAAGATCATTGTGGATTACATTGTTTCTTATATACCAGGGGGAATTTGTCATTATTCTGAGAATTTTGTTTTGCATGATTTGAACCTTTTTCATGTGAGTTTGTGCGGCCGAACCCCAAACAGGGGAGGCGTAGGTGATGATTGGGCGAAGGATCTGTTTGTATAGTAAGACTTTATTATTTAATGAGAGAGGAGAGTTTCTGCCTATGAGTGAAATACATAAATGAATTTTATTCCAAAATTTTTCAGTCAGGAATTTGATATGCTGCTTATATGTGAGTTTCGAGTCTAACTGAAGTCCAAGGTAGCGTACTACCGAGACCCAGTTTATCTCTTCATCAAAAAGACTTAGATTATTGTTGGGGTTTATTGTGCCATACTTTTTGAAGATTATTGCTTGAGTCTTATCAACGTTGATTGCTATCCTCCAGTCCGTTAACCAAAGTTCTAAGATGTTGAGATAATTTTGGAAAGCTTTGACGGTATATTTTAAGTTAGCCCCCTGAGCTAACACAGCAGAGTCATCAGCAAAGAGACACACACTGACACTGGCATGGTGTGGAAAGTCAGAGGTGAAGAGATTATATAAAAATGGACTTAAAATCGACCCCTGAGCGCAGCCAGCAGCCATTGTTCCATTATTTGAATAACTATTTTTAATTTTTACATTGAATGATCTGTCGCGGAGAAAACTGTTGATGATATTGATAAGATAGAAAGGAAATTTGAAGTTGATCATTTTATAAATCAACCCATCGTGCCACATTCTGTTGAATGCTCTTTTAACATCCAAGAAAATGCCAATAGTAAATAGATTATGGGTGAAACCTTCATTAATAATGTTGGTCACTCTGGTTAGTTGGTGGATAGTAGAATGGCCCTCTCGAAATCCACACTGTTCTGGGGGATGCAATTTTCAATGTTGCTATGGATTTTGATTCTATTTAGTAAGATTTTTTCATAAATTTTTGCAGTGGAGCTTAGAAGACTGATTGGCCGGTAATTTTGAGTGAATTTATGATCTTGGTTTGGTTTTGGGATCATAACAATTGTAGCTTCTTTCCATTTTTGAGGGAAGTAATTTGCCATGAGACACTTGTTAATGATTTTAGTCAGATTGGTGATTGCCTTGTCCGGAAGATATTTAAGAGCAATATTAGGAATAGTATCTGGAACTGGAGCTTTCTTATTTACAAGATTTTTGATTATTTGTTTAATTTCGTTTGGGGTGGCCAAGGGGGGGGATGTTGGAGAGTGTTTGATCATTTTCTAGGAAATCAGAGACGACTCTTTCCACTTCTTCTATTTTTTCGTCCGAATACGGAAAAGCGTTTTCTTGGAATGTAGCTTCCAGGGTATCTTTGAAAGCTTCCGCTTTCTCAAAATCAGAGTAAGCCATTCCACTCGGGCCACTGAGGGGTAGAAAATTGTAAGCTTTACGAGTGATAATTCTGTTCAAGTTAAACAAAGAATTATCCTCGGGGCTGAGATTATCAAGTAGGATTTTCCAGCTTCTATTTTTGTGATCATTAATTAAGATGCGTGTTTGTCTAATTAAGGAGTTTACTTCCCTTTTGTAGGGGCGGTAACGAGTCTGATTCCAGAGTTTTCTGAACCTGTTTTTAGTTTTGATGAGATTCCTGATATGAAGAGGGAGTCTGAGGTGGGGGGTGTTAATCACTCTTGTAGTGGAAGAACAGTTGATTGCATAAATAATTTTGGAGTTGAAGTCCTTGATAGCGTCTTCTATTTCATTGTATTCAATCTTGAGATTTCCAGGCATGGTGTGATGTATAATTTCTTGGAATTTAAGCCAATTCGTTGATTTATGAGTTCTAAGATCAGGAGGGAGGATATTGTTTAGTAGAAGATCGATGATGATGGGATTATGATCACTACTTAATTCATTTATGCTAGTGACGTTAGAATGTCTGAGATTTTTTGCAATGGCAAAATCAAGGATGGAGTTTGATCCTCTGTGAAAGGAATAAAGAAGGCATTCTTTTCTTCCAGACAGTGATCTATGAGGTCCCGAAACAGGTCTTCGGAAATGTCCATCACAGAATATCACCTCTTTCTCTTCACAAAGTAGTTATGAGTTTATAATATATTTTAATCAACCAGGAAATAAGCTCCTGTCTGCAGATGAAAATAAGAAATATTAAAACAAGCATATTCTTTAAACTTATCAGATTGTAGTGTTAGAATTCTGACAGCATAATATCAGCTATGAAAAAAGAAATTACTGGGGCTCAATAGAGTAAATTAAATTCTATAGAAATAAAGCTTCCAGAGGAATATATCTATGTTTACACTCCTGTACAGATATTTTCCGAAAATATCCAAAAACGTTAAAATGATTTAGAGGCAATTCTTTGTTACAACATGTACTACAGAAAAAAAGTTTTCAACTATGAAATATTTAAAGAACTACGCAAAAGGAACAGTACCTCTCTTTAATGCGTTTAAATTACAAAAAAATAATAAAAATAAAAAACAGAATATTCTATCTGTTACACATACTCATATATATGTGTGTGTAATAGTTTCACTGGAAAAATAATTTAATTTAAATTTTGCCATTCGTTAACACACAGTAAATAGCTCACTCTTATTTTCTAATGCGATTCCAATTTAGCATTTAATTTATGCAATCACGCCACATAAAATCTGTTAAATCAACTTTTCCCACAATCGCAGACTTGTAGAATATATTAAACTCTGTGTCTGCAACTAATGTTACTGAAAAATCCCTTCATCCAATACCACGTGATTTCCACGTGATCTAAAGAAATCCCTCCCTATTCAAAGCTAGGTGAACTTCTATCTCTTCCTTTGCAGGTGAGGAGCTTATGGTTTGGATTTATAAACTGGGAGCAAAATGAAGGATATTGGCGACGGACCTCATAATTTTGAACGTCGGTCAAGTGACGATCCAAGAAGAAAAAGCTATATATATTATGGATAAATGAACTCTAAAATTTCGTAAAAGTCACGTACTTCAAATACATAAAGCGAGACGTATTGGGTAACATAGTAGTCTCCATTCATTGGCTCAGGTGAAGAATCACCCACTTATTTCATGGTATGAAGTAAAATTGACGCCACTCTTTTAAAATTGAAACTTTGGGTAGATTATATTTTGAAAGATAATATTGAATGCTTTGCTAAATAGTGTATCACTTTAGAAGACGGTAACACTAATCCCGATAAAAAGATAAAAATTAGTTTGGTCCAACATCAATCAGATCTGCAAAAATATTTCTTGAATACTTCCTAGTTCAGAAAGAAAAATTATCTTAGATCCAAACTGCTTCTCAAGACTGAGACAACTCCAAACTCCCGGTAAAATGAAAGAGAACAACAAATTGATATATCAACCTACACTCAATTGAAACTAAATTTTAGTAAAGTTGATTTCATGTATTTTTAGATTGATATTAGAAAAGAATATCCTGAATTACTAAAATAGCTATGAAACATCTAATGTCAAATGTTTCAAGACATGTAAGCGAAAATCTTGAAAACAGATTAGATGAAGATAACATTAGGTTTCAAATTTCAACACTTATTTCAGACGTAAAAACACTTTGCAATAAAAAAAAACAATCACGGCCACGTCATTAAATTTTTCTTCTTATTAATTTGTTGTAATTTAAAATAGTGTTGCTTTTCTTTATTATTCATCGAATTTATTTTAGAACCCCCAAAAAGAAAACAAATACACTTCAGCTACCTTACAATTCATTATCTTATTAAGACGTTTCTATTGTAGTAAAATAGAGGTATGCAATACTAATTTTGTAAATTTGAGGGGGATAAAGCTCTTCCCTATCCTAATTTTTCTTCTCTTTGATCAAGAGGTTATTTCAAGGAAATGGTAAGCTCAAAGGTTTCCCCAAGGTTTAAAAGGTTGAATTTCCCTTCTCTAGTTAATATTTTTTCCACAATCTCACATCAACGTATTCTTGTGTCTTTTTAAGTTTCCTTTGAATGGTTTATCGATACACACATCAAAAGGCTTACTTAATAGCGTTCATCCGCTTGGAATTACTGCCATTTTTGTATCCATATGTGTTTTAAAGAAGCTCCAGATATAGTGAATTGAAGTTTCGCGAATAGAATTAATGTTATAATTTTTTTTAAGAAAAAATTAAAAACAATTGTAAAAAAGTATGTAGAGTTTTTTTTTACTCATAGTAACAGTTGTAACATTGAACTCCAATCAATAAAAAATTCGATGAAAGGGGGGGCAAGGGATTGTGTCCGCTGGAACATGCGTACCTTTCATAAATGATATGTATTGAAGCAAATTGAGCACAGCTCTAGATTTCAGATTGTATTTATAATCTTTTGAAACTTATTTTTCCAAACTTTAATATTCAATAAACATAATCCCAAATATACTATAAATTATTCTTTTTTACCGATTTTTGTGAAAGCTTGTTTTTTTGCTAAACATACAGAAATATTTAATAATGGGAAATTGACAATTTTTTTAAGGCTGCCTTCGCGTGATATTAAATAATAGCACACTAATTTGAAACACTTTCTCTAATAACGAAATGCTGAAACATTGATTTTATATTCTGATTTCGCTACCTTTTAAAGAGTAACATATTTTTTTAATACTATTTTATTTGTATAAGTCTCCTTTTTTAATGGTATAGAACGTGTTCCAGGTTTCTTCAGTTATTTTTTAAAGTTCACTGGGTTTTGAACATTACGCGTTCATGTGAAAAATGGTGTATTTTTAGAATGTTTCTAAATAGTAAGAATACTACATCATAAATGTATATTACAGCGTCACAAAATTTTTTGAAAATTGGAAGATTTTTTTTTTTTTTTTGTCCGAAACCGCTTCAAGTCCTCGAATTAGGTTATTTTTTAATATTGTGTTTAAAGGCACCCTTAACCCTCAAAACAATAATCCCTTTTATTATTATTTCGGAAGATTTAAACAAAAATGAATTACACATATTAAGAACATAGATATATTGTTATTATACTATATGAGTTGTTATCAATAATGTTATATATTAATACATGATTATTATATATTATTACATTATTGATATATATTGTACATATATACTAAAATCATGTAACATATTATTAATTGGCTACATTATCATATAACATACAGAATACATTAATAAATGGATTAGCTAAAATTGAGCTGGGAACATATAGAACATACATATACATATATTTTATTACATTATTATTGTATTATTAATACAAGTTGCTGGCTATTATTATTATTGGATATTACATACATTAAGACACATACAAAGTACCCAAAAAAACATGTAATTGAGTTAATAATAATAACATACATAATCACAATTGACATAACAGCTATACATATTATTACAAAACATAATTTATTTAACATATTGCCATTATTGTCACACACACACACACAAACAAAAAAAACCATACAACGATGATAATAATACATAATATTACACATAACATAACATACATAACATAATCATTGCATAATTGATGATATATACATACATGGCTATTACATAATATTATATATATGATAGATATTATTACACATAACATACCATACATAACACATAACATACACAATCGACTACATAACATAACATAACACATAACATACAATTCATAACATACAACATACATAACAACATAACATACAAACATGTAACACCACAACACACAACATTGTTGGCTGACTGATGTATCATAACATATAACATAGCTACAACACAACACAACATACACCACAGCTACAACATAATACAACACACAACAGTTACTACCATAACGTTGCCGCGGCTAACACAAGCATGCGGCCTGAAGTTATATATATAATACTTTATAATTTTCTGAAACATAATTTAGAAGAAAAAAATTCGATATGTGAATACAAAATAAGGAACAGTCTATATAGGGTTGAGCAATTTCTTACTGATTTCGCAATAGAAGCTCTGCCAATAATACAGGTTGTATCTCTCACATAACTTCAAAGTTTCTAATTATGCAGGCAGTTTATTTACTTTATTTCTATTTACTCTGCAGTAGCATCAATATTGCTACTGCAGAGCACCAGAAATAAATCAGACTTTTCTAATATTTTTAAAGAAAAATTAGCAATTTATTCTGATTTTCACAACATATACTGTGTGTTCGGAGATACGTTGGAGATTCTTACTCTGAAACTGCTGATTCATTTGCAAAACTCGATGTCACTGATGGTGAGAGAATGAATATCCTTGTCCATTGGTCTCAAAAAGTTAAGATTTTTAAAAAATAAGCTTCTTTCTCTTTTTCTGACTGGGAGTTCAGGCTGTTAATTTGTAATACCGGTATTCAGGCTCAGTCCTATATTCCAAGACCAAATTTGAATTTTTATTCCAATTGAGGTTTTGTGACTCCCTTCTAAATTGTTCGTGCTCCTTTCGTTTGTTATTTTAATCATTTCAATTTGAAAAAATACAAATTAATGATCCTGTGGCTCTGTTGGAAATGCTGTCCACTACGTTTTCTCTTTCACTTTCACTAAAATTTTTTATTTAAAATGTCATATTGTTCAAGTGAAACCTACTTGACTGAAGTCTGTATGGGAAAATCCTAATTTACATTTCATGCCTAAATCTAACGTTCTAACGGCTCGTAAATATACCCAACATATATAATAAGTATTTCATTATTTGGTTACATTTCTAAATTTTAATTTTTACATATTGTGAGCTTATAATTGCAAACTTAGTATGGGTGTATATATTTGGGTCTAGTGTTTCATTTCTGAATTTTTCAATCTTCCTTTCTGTGTGAACAACTTGAACCAAAGCTGTCTCCTGCAGACCGGTTGCCGGAGTGCGTCATAGCATCAAAATTCGTTGTTGTTTTCGGGAAATTGTGACGTCAATGAAATACCTATTAATATGCATTACAAAAAAAAAGAGAAAGGAAAGAAAAATTGGAAGTATTAGAACGATGACGTCACATTCTGTAACCAAATTGTTAGTTTTTAATTTATTTTAAATTTCGGAATTATGTTTTATCTTTTGTTCCTCACTCCACATGTATTGTTATTTGTTACCCTTTATTATGAAAAAATAGTAATTTTTTTTCCTTTTTGCCAATAAATACCGAGTGCGAGGCGACTGATGGTTCTACCGGGAGCTGGTTTGCAGCTCTAGTGAGCCTGGTTCCTCTTGAGTATTCTACCAATACTCCTCGTGTTACTTCTAGGGCCGACGTTAATAAAACCAACCAACCAAATATAGTTAGGTCTTTTAGTCAGCAATATTAAAAAAATAATACTTATATAACTGCTGCTTAGTTCTTTTTCAAGCATTACAGAACAAGAATTCAGCTATGTCATAGTAAATTGGAAACGAAGATACAAATGTTCGATTTTAAAAAAAAAACTAGCTCTGTGGGCCATCTGTTTACTACTTATGTCTTCTCCGAAATCGAACTTCGCTACATTCTTGCAAAAAGATACTCCACTTTTACACAGCTATGTTTAAAAATATGCATCCCCGTTCTACCATTCCACTGAGTGGCTTATGATTATCCATTTCCATGCAGCTGATCTTTTCAGCTTCCATTTCCAGGGAGTGGCTTATGATCAGTGACTCGACATCCTTTTTTCGTGTCTTGTTCATGGATTATGCTAAGTATTCTCTCAAAGGCCTGAATGATCAGGTGACTTAGTGTTATAAAAATATTCTTTTGTCTATACATAGGTGATGTGCTGAGCAAAATCAAACTAAAAAGGTTTTGGGAAATTATTGAACATTTATATACATCGATTTGGAGTTCAATGCGTATTCAGGCTGTATCTTCAACTGACAGAGGCTCTCGTGTTTCCAGTTGACAGAGGCTCTTCGTTTTAGGTTAAGTTTTCATCCCTGTAGTGATTTATTCTGAGTCTTGGTAGTGTGGATATCATTGATCCACTTTTGGGATACTCGGCCATGACAACTCGTTCGAATTAACTTTTTTATGTTACAAGTATAGGGCTGCATTTAAAAAGAATATTTCCTGTTAAGTAGATTGGTATATTGACTCTGCAATGAGATATGTATTCTGCGCTTGTTATTGATTATCTTTGAAAAAATGCTGTTCAGAATAGGGAGAATTCTTAGCTTATTTTAAACAACAATATAATTTTCGTGTATGTTCCTCCATTGAGTAGGGTTTTTTTCACATGCTTCAAAGAAATACATGCTAAAAAATTCGATATAAAAACCAACGTTTTTAAAAACAACGTTTTTATATAGTGGCAAAGTTTATTAGAGAAAATTATTGAAATATTAGTTAAAACTGTTAGTTATTTTTAACTTTAAAATTCACTTAAAAAGAGACATTTGTGAGCGTATTAAAAAATTGATAATACTCATAAAATCAAAACATGCATTTGAAAGTTTGTAAGTCATTCTATTAAAAAAAATGGGAACCAGAATTCAGAAAAAATTATTGTGATAAGACATGACGCCAAATATTGGAAACTTTCTTTCTTGCGAATGATTACTGACTAAAAGTCAGCAACCCTTACTATCTCGGAGATTGTAAAGGGGAGATAGTATCACCCCTTTGCGAGTACAAAAGGTTTACGATAACCTCATGCGGTGTGGGGAGTGCCCGGTACTCCCAGAGGGGGAAAGAAATTTTTCCCTCAATCCTAAAAGCGCCTAGAGGAAAGAATATTTTGACTTATTAAAATTATTGAAATATTAGTTAAAACTTGTCGCAAACGTGTAAATATTGCATTGTTAGGCGAATACGAACGATTCCCAAAATTTCAAATCTCTAGCTTGATGGGAAGTTGGTTAAATTAACGATCGAAAATTTGATGACACACACACTCACACACACACACACACACACCAAGTGAAATTCAGAAAAACGTTGTAATAAAAAATAATCTACTTCGCATCTAGGGTAATGCTAAGAATTTTTTTTTACGATGGGAATATCACTTTATTTTTCGAAAGTAAGATGATTATTAGGGAGATTATAAATGTTGACACCATTTTATAATTTATGAAATTAACCCTCTAAGCGTTTTGCAAGCTTTTTCTCGTACTGTTCGAGATATTCCGAAAGCGTTTGGGCCGGTTAATCCCGTGTGGCTGTGAACGCACAGAGCCGTCTTTTTTCGCCATCACAATATGTATTCGAGATCGTTTGCGCCGGGTTTTTCTGAAATTCCTTCCCCCCCCCTTTTAAAAGTTTTACATCTTGTTAGATAATTGGGGAGGGTTGCGGACACACAATGAACTTTGACAGGAAATTTTATGGCTCACAAGGGAACCCCACTCTTGCCCTTAGGGCTAGAGAGAGTTCCATTGAGACATTCGTTCAAGAGGGGAAGGGGAAGATTTCCTTTCAAGTGTGTTTGTCGGTCAGCTTGAGTTGAGATTTTATTGGGTTTATGAAAGAAATGCGTCCTTTGACCTAGCTTTCGAGATAAAAAAATTTATTTAAACCAATCCAAAAACGCTTTAAAGTTCAATCGCAAAATTAACTAGATTTTATTTCCATTTTTTAATTAATATTCATTTCGAATTTTAACAAATTTAGATAGAGTAGGAAACCTACTGTTTTATATTGTTGGACAAATTACTTTTTGTATGTTTTCTTTGATTGCTAAAAACTCACCTTTTTTGTTTTTCCTCGTATTAAAATTATCGCTAAATATATATCTATAAAATGTTTATGTTTAAATACAGAGAATGTATGAAAACAATAAATACATTCTATTGTTTCATTTGTGTTACTTTATTCACTACTTTCAGTTTTTAAAATAATATTTATTTCCTAATAAAGTGTCATAAATTAAAAAAAAAAAACCGAACGAGTCAAAATCGGAAACGCTTTAAGATTTTCAATTATTACAAATGAATAATTTTTAAGCTTCTGTATTTCTTTACTTTTAAAAATCTCTAATGTATGAATAAAAATAGCACCAAAAATTAAACTTTTTTTTAAAATCTATTAGTTTTTTTTTCATAATTTCAAAGCCAGGTTTTCAGGACAGCTTACGCACGATCCTCAGTTTTGTAACGTTAAGTTTCGAAATGCATTCGAATTTTAAATAACTGAACTACATCTTCCTTCAAAGAGAAGAAGAATGCGATTTCCCACTCTAATTCATATTTTTCAAACTCGATTTTTGAAAAATTAGTAATTAATAGCGTCTGCACACATTTATATATGTTCATACGTGTAAGTATCAACTGTACATTTGCACAGATACTTTTGATTACTAATTATTTGAAGATTCAAATTTAAAAGATATTCATGTGTGTAAAATCCCTTATAATTCATCTTCTGTTAAAGGGTAATTGTAGTACATGTAATTAAAATCTGGACATTTTTCGTAATCTTAACAATATACAATTAGGAACTTTACATAAGCTACCCTGAAAATCTGCTTTTCAAATTACGATAAAAAAATGTTTATGTATGGTACATACAAATTTAAAAATTATTAATCACAAAAACTTACAATTCTATGAAAATTTAAAATATAAAATTCAAAATTTAATATATTTCATCGCCAGCATATTTTCATATATTCCGTAAGTTTTTTACAAATCAATTAAAAAACGCACGTCATTAGCAAAAAATATGCTGAACAATTTGATGAATATGAAATAAAAATTTTACTTGGAAGCAAAGCTGAGAAGCTAAAACTTCGGTGTACAAAAATTATGAGCAGATCTACAATAGTTTCTGAAATAATTATTTTAAAATTCAGTTCGAAATTTGTTCGTTATATTATACGTAATGTTAAATAAAGCGTCAACATAATAAATTAATAGTTTGATGCATTCACAGATTATTAAAAATAGATATAAGTGACGTTATCGCAAATGCTAAAAATTTATAATTTTAAATTCAATTATAATTTTAAATTCAATTGTACACTGTTATCATACTGGTGTAGAAGATATAAAACTTACATCTGAAATAGATGGAAAATGCAATATGCAGTGCCATAATCTTGAACAGAATACGGCATATTCACTTGATGAGGTAGAGTCAGCCTTAGGTACAATTATGTTTATTTGTGGATATGTGAAATCTGATTTATTTTATACATGAAATACAAGTTTTGAATAAATTGATTTTTATGCTAATGTATTTGTTTTAAAATATGCATATTTATGTGTGTATTATATTGAAATGTCAAACTACCCAAAATTATATCTGATATGTTCTACACTCTAGTTTTTCAGGTTTTTGAAACAGGTTTTGCCATTATTCTTGCACTTTTTTTGTATTTTATAGGGAAAAAGACAATTATATAATCGAATTTTTGATCTAATACACACGTATTGCTGATTTTAGGTACAATTTGTCAAATGGACTGAGATTAGTAGAGGAAGATGATTTTTACATCTTGTGAATATTTTGGACTGAACTAAGACATATATTTTAGTCCCTTTACGGTTTGGGAAACAATTTCGTAAGCAATTTTGCGTTGAGGCTGATATTAGATATAAAAAACTCTGTGAAAGTGAGGGTGGTTTGCACAGAAACCAACACACACAACCTATCAGGTCCATTTTAGTATATAGATCCGCTTCGTATGGTATATTAAAATTGAAATACACATTTGGAAAAACCTCATCACTATAGATCGTAGTGTTTCTGCTTTTCTCTGCAGACGTTAATTTTCAAAACTTCCCTAGAAATTCAATATGATAACATTTCATATTACCGTTTCTTTTTATTGCGTTATAATAACCGGGAGTCAATTATTAAGTTCAAGGGCTGACGGTACGGCAATTGTTTTTATCAACTTATAATTCCCTTCAAGGTGATACACTGATTAACTTGACCATTTTTTCGATACCATTTTGTGTTACAATTTGGCCCTTTAAGCAAGACTCATTTGGTGATCTCTTGTTCGGCGGGCATTTCCTTTGAGCGTTTTCGGATCGAAGGGGCAGGAATGTTCGCGCTGAGTTGAATCTGGAAAATACGATTGGTGAAACAAACTGAAACTGATTAAACAGTTTTGCCATCAGTTTTCATGACTTGGCCCAGATTTTGCATTGCTGTGGTGAAGCAGCGCTTTCTTTTCAACAAATGCGGCCGTTTTCGGCGTTTCAATCCTTCAAACGGTCCAATAACTTGCTATGTAAATTCGCTGATGATGGTCCATACCAGCACGTTGGTCGGCGAAAATTCTTCCATGCGCATTGCAAAATACAGGCGCCATAACCTTACCGGCGACTTTTCCCACGGTTTTGAAACGGAGTTCATCGTGTGCAGTCACTCGGATGACCTTGGACTGGACTTTCCAGCGGTGAAATAGTGGAGCCATGTTTTGTCGGTATCATATCGACGCAAAAGCCAGTTCGTACGCTTGATCATCGACACAGCCAGATATGTCAGTCGTGTTTTGGTCTAAAATTCCGACTCGCGCAACTTCCTTTGCAGGCGCCTGTAATGTTCCGTGAATGACCTTCGGTGGCACGTTCGGTTTAATTATGTTTCCGTTATTATTTCATTCAATTTCAATTTACGGTCAATCAAAATCATTTTTGTGGTTTTTTTTTTATCGCGATGTTCAGCCATACCCGGGCGTCCACCACGTCTTCTGGTGCTTATTCACTACGATAAACTTAGCGCCAAATCTTGGTGGTTTGATTTTCGTTCAGGGAAGTACCGAAACTCTACATCGACCAGTTTTCTTCCTTTTTCCTTGCTTTCATGCTAAAAAGCAACTCACTTAGAAATTCGCACTATCATTTTTCTATGCGCAAGTTGCTTCCATCAAAATACTATAATTGGCTTCGTGTTCCGACATCCATTAGATTGCCTTGCATCTTTGAAGGTTGGGCTAACTAAAAAAACATGTCTGATTTAATTCAGTAGCGCCATCTATGCATGTCAGGCCAAGGGTTTTGATTTCAGTGTTACATTTCTATAATTATTTGCATCAATTAAACAAAGGAATTTTCATTATTACGGCTTTTAAAATTATTTTATATTCATCTGTTGTTGTTTTAATGATATTAGATTTTCAACAAAATTCATGCGCATAAATTATTATTATAAATATATAAAGTACTTACGTTGTTTCGCTTTTTATACAGAATTAATACTCAGATTACGTATCGTAAACAATCACGCCCTTGTTATTCACAAAAATAGTGCGTTTCAAAGTACTTTTCCAAATTCATGTTTCTTTTAATTCTCCAAAAGAAATAAGTGACATCATGCTGTGAAAGCACTTTCATCTCTTTGTAGTTGCGATATATCGAAAGACTGCTGTTAAGTGTTCCACATTGAGATGTTCAAAATTTTTTTGTAACCCAGCGGACAAATTCACTAATCTGGCCGAGACCGTCTTCAGGTTCTGGGCAGACAATAGACCGATTTGTTCCATCGAGCGAAAAATCGAAAGATTACAGGGCTATTTCTGCTTATGAATAAACCCTGCGAACTTGACAGGCGACAGAGCCGGCCTTGCAAGAGACAGTGGGAGGTGCAGACCGTCTGAAGTACCTCTGGTATAAAATCGGAGGCGATGACGAAACAGTGATGGATTTAGAATTCATTTCATGGTCTGCAGACTGACGATTGGCTCAGGGATCATGGATTAATTTTTTGCATTTTCCAGCGGACTTTCAGAAGAGATTACGTGGACCAAGGGATGCTAAATTAGATAAACAAGAAGACAAAGGCCTTAACAGATGACAGCTTAACATATTTAAAAGACCGCTTTCAATTAGCATGCCATTGTTATGAAGGGACGTTTTTTTCGCTTTGGGATGGAATGGACGCTCTTCACAGGAATAATGCAAGATAGTGCCTGAGATCGACCAAGAACTTGGATCAATGCATTAGAGAAAGACTGATATAGACTGGAGAAAAGATTGCTGCATATAAACATTGCAATCCTTAGGACGTTCTTTCCAAAACTTACCCGGGAAAGAGGTGGGTGGTTGACCTTTCGCTTTAGGACGAAGATGGACGAAGATGATGAATTCAATTTTGTCTGTCGAAATTGGACCAAAATCTACATGACAAAAGTTCACTCGAAATAATGAAACATATTTAAACAGACCGGTGCGCTGGTGAACTGTTAGATATCCTGATTCTTGGCCATATTTATCGACCAAACAGACTGTGATTTTTTACGATATTTTGTCTAAAATTATATTTGGTTTAAATATTTCAATTATATTCTTCTTATAATAGAATTATTGGAAAAACCCACCTCAATATAAAGAACTCGTAAAGATGGAGAATTTTGCCAACATTTGAAATATCTCGTTCAGCCGGATGCATCCAATATCCATTACGTTTGCGTATTATGGAACAAACATTACTTATCGTTTTTTTTATCTAAGAGGTTATTATTCCTCTTTTCAAAAGTTGAGAAAAAAATGAATGATTTTTACAAAACTTGGATGTTGACCATTGATTTCCGTAGGTGGACATGTTGTTTCAGTGAATTAAAAAAGTACCTATTCTTATTGCGCAGATAGTTATTTTTCGTGACAAAATTCTAAGCACAAATTTGTTTTTTAATGCACTTTAAAACCTTTTTTTTTTTTCATCAGCAGTATTGTTTGTATACTTAATAATATAACTTGCTTTAATATAATTGTGTTTGCTCTATTAATTTTTTGATATATAAATTTCCATTGTATGTTCACTATTATTTTGCCTCTTTAAGGAAAGTTAATTTCGTATTTAACTGAAATATACAGAACGGTCTAAATATTTGGTTCTGCGATTTTATTTTTCAATGTTTTTAAAACGCTAAAACTGCACATTTTCAAATATTTGATCTTGAAGCATTAGTAGAGATATAATTTTGCATTCTGATATCTGTGATATGAGGGTTTATCAAAAAATTTCCCAAAGCATTGAATTCCTCCTTCACCGCTATCTGTAGTACGTCAGTCATAGCGCGTTGCCACTTGGAAAGAGCCTGAAAATGTAAGAAAAAGGGTAAATACTTAAAATCTAGTTCTTGAATATGACGAAGGTCACCTTGAATGAAAGGTCAATGTAAATGGATGTAGCATTTCACAGAAAAAAGCTGTACGTAAGCCTGAGTGCTCCTCTTTAGCACGTTGTCCTAGTGCGTAATCCTTCTGGTCAGAAACGAACATATACTGCTGTTTGTAGAAAATGCAACACCATGAAAGAATCATCAGAATCAAATGAAATTTAATGCAGAAACGACTTGTACTGATACAAATAAATGATGAAATTTTCAAAACAAAAGAAACAAATTAAGCGTCCGAAATCAGTATTTGGTGCAGCCACCATGCGCTGCAATAAGTGCTGCTATACGACGTGGCATGGAGTCAAACAGATGTTGAATATCTGCTTGAGGAAGAGAATTCCATATCGCTTGTATGCGCAACCAAAGTTCGTCTTTGGAAACTGCAGGACGCGGATCACGAGCGAGACGCCGACCAACCATATCCCACACGTGCTCAATAGGCGACATATCCGGTGAATAAGCAGGCCAAGGAAGAAGTTGCATGCGTTGTGCTGAACAGAAGTCTCGAACAGTCCGCGCAACATGTGGGCGTGCATTATCCTGCTGAAAGATAGCTCCAGGGATGCCTTGAAGGAAAGGAACGACTTCGGGCTGTAGCACTTCACGGACGTACCTGTTGCTATTGAGATTACCCTCAATTCGTATCAAATTGGATAGTCCATGATACGAAATCGCACCCCAGACCATAACTCCGGGTGTTCGACCACTATGTCGTTCAATAATACACTCAGGAAGGCAGCGTTGACCGGCATAACGTCTAACACGAACACGGCCATCATGGGTCCACAAATTGAAGCGTGATTCATCTGAAAAGACAACTTGGTGCCAATCAGCTCGCCTGTCTCTGTGCTCAAGAGCCCACTGCCGACGCAGCCGTCGATGATTCGCCGTGAGGGGAATCCTGTATAAAGGCACCCTTGCACGCAATCCACGGCGCAGCAGACGACGACGAATTGACGAAGCCGGCAATTGTACACCTGTAGCAGTAGACCAACGTGCTGCCAGCTGCCTGGAGGAAGCTGTGCGATCATTCACCGCCATGCGGAGCAGGTGTCGATCATCGCGCTCTGACGTCACCTTCTGTCGTCCAGTGCCTGTTTTTCGAGTTGTTCGGTGCTCGTCGGTCCACTGCTTCCAAACTCGCATCACTGTGGAACTGTTCCGCTGCATACGAGCTGCTATTGCGCGATAGGAAAATCCTCCTTCTCGAAGGCCGATTATCCTCCCTCGTTCAAACTCCGTAAGTTGCTTGAATTTCTTATTCTTCCGTCGTGGAGGCATACTCAGGTCTCACTAAACGTTTGCCACTAACAAATAATCATAGACTTTTTTCAACGTCCCGCTACAGCACTTTATTTATACGCTTTCAGCATCAATTCAGAGGGCGCTGCGCGCGCCGCGCACGCGCGATGGCTCTGAAACTTTATTAATTTGCATAATATCCTATAATTGACATTTGCTGCGAATTTCATTTGATTCTGATGATTCCTTCATGGTGTTGCATTTTCTACAAACAGCAGTTTATTTTGGGGGTGGATTTTGTTTGTTTCCCCGTCCGTAATCAATGCTCAAGGGAAATGATTTTCCCCCCACCTATATTGATAAAAAAAAGAAACGCCTCTTCTCTTTCTTTCATATATTTTCTTTCTTTCGCAGTTGGTTGGGGAAGGGGGAACCAGTTCTAAGTCCTCACTCAGAATCGTTATGGCGACACTTAGCTTTAACTTTGAACGTCCCACTTGATCCCTCTCTCCTCCTAAGTGATAGATAACATTGTCTTATCATATTATTCAAATATTTAAAAGCTTTCCCTCTCAGATGTTATTCACAGAAATAGGCCTTTTCACTTCTCGAATAAATAGCCAAAATTCCATGGAAATTTGACTGTTTATTCAAGCTGGAACAGTTTTATATAAGGAAATATTTCATTTTTTTTTTTTTTTTTACTTTTCTTATTTTCTTTCATTCGATCACTTGATTTATTAGAAATCGAAAATGATAATGAAATATTGTCTTCGAGCATTATATAAGAATTACTCCTAATTCTGCATTGTAACTAATTACATAATAATATAAATTTTAATAAATGTTGAAAATTAGAACAGTAAAACATTAAGATAGAATTTTCACAAATAGAGGAATGAATAGTCGCAGCATTTATATCATACTTTTTCCTGTAATATCTTAGAACAGTATATTATTTTTAATCAAATATATTAATTAAAAAAATTAATATACGGCGTTGTAGGAATTTCAATAAATTAAGTTGTCATTCCAATAATTCCTTGCTGGAATTTCTAGTAAGTTCAGGGTCGAAAAACATGCAAAATAAAAAAATGTTGTTAAATAAAGACGCAATCGTTACAGGTTTTTCTCTTAAAATCTTGTGTTTTGTGTGCACGAGGTATTCGCGAATTTCCCCCTTCATCTGACATCTGGGGTTTCTTTCTAATTTTATAATTAAGTTCCCAGCTTGTCACAATCCAGTGGAATGTGACGCAAATTAACTTTTAAATGTATGATTATTTGTTTTGAATCAGATAAAATCCTTTATTTTAGGATAGTCATAGGTTACGTAAAAAAAATAATAAATATATAGAGGTGATAATATTGTACATTTATTTTGAAAAAACTTGTATGTAGACATTTGGCAACATACGGTATTTCCCCAAATATCTAGCTTGTATCTAATATAATTTTCAAATACAAAATCAAACATTCATAGCTTACCTGACAATATATGAGAAGAAATTTTTTAACAGTTAGATAAATCACTCGACAACGGAAACTTCCTCTTCAAGTAACACACTGAATTTCCTCACCCACCATATTCAGATGTCCAAAAACGACATAACTTACCCGCCAAGAGGAATGTCAACTTCTTTGTTTCACCCCTGATTATTGTCTGTGGTTATCAACGTGCGTTCGGAAACGGACACACTTAGGAGTTTGACTAAAATTAAGTGAAAATGTATGTAGACAATTAGCAACAATATGCATTTCAGGGTTAAGTAAACATCTCTAGAGTAAAGAAAATAAGTTGCTTGAAATAACTTTCTTTCCAAATTAGAAGCGTTAATAAACATATATTCTAAATTGAATTGACTGTCCCATTTACTTTGTACTTTAGCTTAAGTTGAAATTGTTAGATTAATTCCAAGTTCAAATAACTTTTCTTACTACTAATATTAAATTTTATTTATTTATCACACTAATGTGATGTCTTCAGTATTGCTGACAGATGCTAGCAACATATTTTAAAAACAAGAACAATGAATCCTTTAATACGGCATTTAAATTTGGATGTATAGAGGCAGCCTGATGGATAAGGATGTGAGTTTCTTAGCGAGCGATGTTTCAATCCTGAAGCAAACTAAAAACCGTGTGAAAAATAAAAGGAGTGCACAGTTTTAGGTGTACACTCCTTGTCTTTATCTAATCTTGGTTTAGAATTGCCAACTCTGTCTCTAAAACGCTCATCAAATTGCTCTAGTTTGACTTTAATGCTAACAAATTACAAAACCTGAGCTTGAATCTATAATATATTTCCTAATAATTTCGCATTGTAAAATAGAAAAAAAAATGTATACAACTTGATGATAATTTTCAAAACCTTTGTCTCAATTGGGTGACTAATACTATAAAAAAAATAATAAATGAAAGGGAGAAAATTTACGTATAAACACTCCATCCTTAACATTTTAGACGAAATTGTTCTCGATAAATTTCTATTTAATCAACAGTTTGCTCAATAACAATAAATACTTGATCAGTGCTACTGTTAATTCCGAGGTGTATGCTTTGATCAAACATATTTTGGCATTGATTGAAAAAAATCGTTTACAAGAAAAGCAAAGATAGGAAAGAGAACATCTCAACTTAAATCTCAACGATAATAACACAGATTCAATTTTTTTTATTTATCTGCATACTTCGCTGGCTCCTTCTGTTCCTATATCCGGAATTGTCCCTTTTTCCCATTTCAGATGGGTAAAAAAGCATGTTTAATGTTTTGTTCCTTAGAATTGTTATAATACACCCCTTACCCTTTTTCATCCCGAATTATTTATTTACGAAACCTACAGAGCAGGATTTGAATGGCTAGTAAAAAGATCGGTTTCTTAAATATATCATTTTGATTTAATTGACTTTGCACCAGATCAAAGCGAGAGAGCTCGTGAGAGCGCACCTCGTCTTTTGACAAAAATCCGCCGCATTTGCCAGCTTCGTCATTTGACAAATGACGAGGTCGTCATGGACAAACTATCTATCTTCAAGGCTGTCTTCGAATAATTTTAAATAATAAGGATATATGCATAATTTACAAAACTTATTTATATCCACGAATGCTAATTTTTGGCAAACGTTTACAGTTTCTTTATGAAATAAAATCGCCAAAAGAAATGACCGTGAATTGTGAATCGTGACAAATGGTAGACCACGAGAAAAGATTTATGATTCATAGACTTACTAAGACCAATAAATTCCCTGATTCAGGAATGTTGTGTGTTTTTTTTAAATATTCATTTACAAATGTAAACTTTTATTTTAGTAAAATTATTCGGTTTACTTTTTAGCGAAATTTTTGTTTTTAAAAATATGTTTATAAAAATAAGTGTTAATTCTGCGAAGTGAATTGAGAGAAAAGAGATTATGCGTTAAATGAACATTGAACTTCTCTGAAACTCAGTAATTAAAACTCTTTTAATTTATTCCTTAAAAAAATTCAAATCATTTTTGTCATGAAACATAAACTATGAATTTTATGCTTATTATTATTACGTACCGAATTGAATATTTTGCTCTAGCAAAATAATAATTGTAACTCGCTGGGAGGAATTCGTAGATCATTCGATGATATTAATTCACCTCACGGTTAATTACAGTTTATTTGCTGTACAATAGACACATTTATGCAATTCATTTTTCGCAGTTGTAGGATGTATATACAGGGTGTCCAGCCTTAATGTGAACTAATAGCTAATTCCCGAACCGTTCGGTTTAGATATGCACTTCCAATTTGAAAAATGTTTTAAAAAAGATAAAGAATGTTTTTATGTGCTTTTTAAACCAAAAAACCAACTTAGAAAAAAATTACAAAAATTAAATTTTTACACGTTTCCCAGGTCCTATCACTTGTATTTAGGAAAAGATGCAGTACACAAAAACAAAGTAAACACAAAAATTTCATTTTATTACAATAAAAACTGGCCGAGTTATGGAACTTTAAAAATCATACATTTCATCCTTTTTCACGGCCATTTTCAAGAAGCTAGTAAGGGGCCTTCTCCAAAGTGAAATTAATTGGAACTGTGCCAGGAAACTTTAGCTCATGCACGTCACTCTTAAGTAAATCGTTTTTAAATTTAAAAGTAGATACATTACGTTAATAATACAATAATTAAGTACTTAAGAAATAAAATTTATTCCGTCTACGTGTAAAACATAGACAAAATAAAATATTTTGGACGAAGAAAACATTTCAAAAGCAGTTCCAAAAAAATAGACTTATTTGCTGCGGTACTGATCAAGGCGAACGTTAAAAATCTGTTGTGTAGTCGCTTGCAATTGCATACAGTCGTATTCTAATATTACGAATTCTAGTACGGGAGAACGAGATGTATACAAATGAAGAATACAGCGAAATGGTACTGTTGTATGGGCAGTGTAATCGAAATAAGAGAGAGGCGGCAAGACTTTATGTCATTAAATTTTCCTAATCGAAGACATCCATCTTATTGTACAATTGCCCGTGCTGTCCAACGCTTGTATAAAACTGGGAGTTGTCATAGACGTATTCCCTTGTCTGGTGCCACACCTTCAAGCTTACGGATACCCGCTGAGGATTTTTTTAGGATATACTCTGGCATAGTGTCTCGCCTGAAAGTAGTGTCCGGGATATTAGCAAGACTTGTTCCTACTCAAAATCGACGGTGTGGAACATATTACATACGTAC
>BMAW01002191.1:0-26220 GCA_019974015.1 Nephila pilipes | reverse complement strand
AATCCTAACTACAGAAATGGGGTACATGGATCGTTTTAAAAATGTCTAGGGGTTTTCTGGACTCAAAAACAAAGCGGATTTTTAGAAGATGACATTTAATTAAACTATATATCATTGTACAGTATTTACTAAGTTAAAATAGAACTATTGATTAAACATATCAAAAAGCTATCAGATCGTACATCTTTCTCTGTTGGTCGCATTCTTCCGTCTAACTTATGCTTGCGCCTTCCGTGCTTGTACCTCGAAAGACTGGTGTTAGAAGGCGTCTCAAAATGTAAAAATTCTACACCTAGGCCACTCCTGAGCGTCGTTGACCTCAGCGACATCTTGTGATGACCTTACGATCTGATCGAACACAAGTTTACAGCTATAAAAACTACGAAACATAAACATGACAAAAGAAAACTTTAAAAAAAATCGAAAAAGATTTGTGATTGAGAACATAAAGTTGCCTGATTTTATCTACCCGGGGGAGAAGTTTTTCATTAGATCAGCAGAGGTGGTAGTTATATTCGAGCCTGCGTGATAGCCTACTTTCTTTATCACATATCTATCTCTGGGCTTAATTTCAGCAACTTGATATGGTCCGAAAAATTTAGGTCTGAGTTTGATGCCTACACCAGATTGTGTGCGTTAGACGGCTACTGAATCATCAATCTACTACTGGGCAACCTTTTTTCTCTTCTTATATGTTCTTTGGTTATCAGACTTAATTTCTTCGTTGCTTTCTTTTGCTTCAGGGCGAATGCTTTCTTCCTGATCTTGATAATTTTTTACCTCATATTTTTTGTGGAACTCGACACCCTCTTCTGTAAACCTTAAGAAAGCTCGTTGTCTGTGCCTATGATAGCTTCGAAGTTTAGATGCTTATTCGACACAACATACCATGTTAAGGAATAAAGGTCTTCATCTATGACGAGATCATGTTTAAAAGTATCTTTCGTCAACACATGCAATTTACTTATTCCGGATAGAATATTACATTTCTTAGAAAACTTTTGTTGGTCGACAATCTTCGTGCTTACGTCTTCACGTATGAGATTAACTGAACTACCAGTATATATCAGAGCGGAAATGGTTTTGTCACCAACGGTAATATCTTTTAGAGGTAGCCCTTTTTGCGGGACAACAAAATAGGTTTGTGCTTCAAAGTACGATGGTTTCTCAGGTTCCACAATAAATAATGAATACTGCTGTGAAATTACTTTCCCCCATTTTTACAACGTTTTTCTGAATTTCACTTAGTGTGTGTGTGTCATCAAATTTTCGATCGTTAATTTAACCAACTTCCCATCAAACAAGAGCTCTGAAATTTTGGGAATTGTTCGTACTCGCCTAACAATGCAATATTTAGACGTTTGCGACAAGTTTTAATTCATATTTTTTTAAATAATGGAATTTGGCACAATCACTTGGCGCAATTTGAATAATTGCCAAACTTGGCTAATTTTTTTTTTTTTTTTTTGGCTGAATGTTAAGTCCGCTTCGCGGACCAATTTAGCAACGTTTGGCAAAATACCGTCAAATAATTCCTGTCTTCAAGAGTGGTTTGACTAAACTGTATTCCAACCATTGAATTTACCGGATTAATTAATTTTAGTTAGTTTTAACGTTGTTATGTATTTCACTTGGTGTGTGTCTGTATGTATCAGTGTGTCATCAAATTGTGAATTGATAATTTAACCAACTTCCCATCAAGCTAGATCTCTGAAATTTTGGGAACCCTTCTTATTTGCCTAACAATGCAATATTTAGACATTTGCGACCAGTTTTAACTAATATTTTAATAATTTTTTAAATAAACTTTGCCACCATATAAAAACGTTGTTTTTAAAAATGTTGGTTTTTATTTCGAATTATTAAAAATATTTTTACTCCTATTTTAATTATTCGTTTGCAACTTTCCTGGTCTTTAAAAATATTTTTAAAAATTGGAGAGAAAAAATAATTCCACAGAAGCCTTCATTATTTTTCGCTCTTCCAGATGCTCATTTTGCATTCAAATAGATCAAATAGTAAATATTTGAGAACGGTAGTAGAAATTCCATAGAATTAGTATTATGTTCACAAAATCAAAATAGGCGGTAGACAGAAACCTCAAACCCCAAAAGATCGTTCCTGAACACTTTTCAAAATGTTGTATCCGACAAATCTTCAAAATTTTATCCTATAAAGTCTTGATGCCTGCTTTCACCGGTAATGAACTCAATTTTCAGAAACAAATATCCCATAATTCCATCCTAATTTTTCTCTTGATTTGGAATAAAAACATATAAAAATTCCATATTTTATTTTCCTGTCTATTCATGAATATTCTTACAAGTAATCAAAAATCAAGAAACACTCAACAGAAAATAAATAAAATTATTCAAAATTTTGAAATAGTCGTCAGGTTCAAAATTTTGAAATAATTCTTTTTAACTCGACTTCTTTCTTAGAACGTTTTGAGGTTAAATGATTTTAATATTGATTTGCAGTTATTATTGCCAACAAAAGAGCCTTTGTTATTATAGATCACGTAGTATAACAAATTAGAATAAAACAAACTCTATTTAATGCGTTTAAAAAAAGTTTCTCTGGAGATGAAATTTGTTTCTTCGCAACTCATTGCATAGAATAAATTTTATAAAATGTCCTTTTATTAATATGTCTTTTTTGTTTTTGTGCTCATACAAGTATCACTGCTTATGAGTATTTCTTAATTCACCCGAGTATATTTTTACTGGAGAATTATTTTTATACATCAAAATGTTGTGCTTAAAAATTTCATTAATAGGGGGGAAAATGAGTTTTACTTCTAAGTTTCTTTTAAATTTATTTATTTATATTTTAGTGAAATATGTAGTAGCAAATTTAATTCGAATTACACGAACAAATTTAATTCGAACAATTTCTTACAAAATACATTTCTCATAAAAACAAAGAAATAAAAAAAAAAATGATTAAATAGTCTACCTTTTTGTTACTTCTTACTTGTTCATATCAAAATTATCGTATAGTCTAGCAGCATTTATCAACAGGAAACAGCTGTTGGTTTCGATCTTCAAAAAGAAATTGGAATAGGGATTTATTAAATTTCCTCTGAGTGATTTTTTTTACTTCATGGTTCAGATCAATCTAATGTCATTTTTATCTCGAAAATATCGGAAGAAATCCACAAAAGGAAATCTTTTCGCAACTGGAGGCTTATTCAGCAGGTGTCACTTTGTGACAAACCATACAGTTCTAGAAGGAAAAAATATATTTAGGAGAGTTTTTGACGCATTCTTACGGGGTCAGTATCGTCATTCTAATATTCTTTTTTTTTCACTTCCAAAAATTAAGAAACATAATTTAGTGCTCATATTTTATGCCATTCGAAAAATTTATTTTATAAAAAGATGGAATCATCAGAATGCGTTTTCTAATCGAAAATTAAAATAAAGGGGTAAATAATATAGGTAAACATTTTAAAGTTAAACCTTATTTTAAGTTTTGTAAGTACTAGAGTAAGTTTTCAATAAGTTTTTAGTATATGTCCTTGGATGATTCTAAAAATGTAATAAAGACCAGTTGACTTCTGTTCTGAATCTTGCTTGTGTGAAATACGTGGGTCATTCATTAAGTCCTAAGATCGACATAATGTTGACATTGACGTCATTGACGGCTTTCTCAGTGCCAGTTACTTCCATTACATAGTTTCATTTTTATGTTCGATTGACGCATATTGTTCTCCAACACAAAATCAGGTGCACAGTGTTTACTGAGAGGCAGCGGGTCTTTCTTGTACCTTTTCTGACCTCGAGGTGACTATAAAAGGATGTACAATAACCATATGAACATACATGAATAAGGGGAGAAATTTCAACCAGAAAAAGTATTTGAATTTTCATGTGATGTTTTGTAACACTAAGCAGAATTAAAAATAATGTATTCTAATATCAGTATAAAATGAATTTATCACAATAACATTATAATGCCCATTTAGGATTTTAATGAAAGAATTTTACCGAAATATAGTCGTATATGTGTTATATACGACATTTATATAAGCATATAAATAAACTAAACTTGAATACACTTCGTGATAATTTATCATGGGAAAAATATAAGCAATGCTACTTTTTAATCAGTGTATAAAATGTCTAAGCAATACACTATTGCATGTCGTGGAGTTTGATGAAAGTTTAATGACGTAGTTGTTTGATTATTCCGTTTCAGAATTGTCTAAGCATTCCCAATTTTTCAATTGTTTGTTAGAAAAATTCCATGAAGTAGTATTGAATATATAGTATGTGTCATGTACTGGCTGTGAGAAAGCTGAAATACAAGAAATACAAATATTATCCCAAAAATTTAAATTACCTCAAAGATAACTGTTAAATCATTTTAATATATCATGGAATGTTCTTTTCTTGTTATTACAGGTATGCGTTTTGAAGTTAAACATATTGATTAAATTAATAATACCATTCTAATTTTTAATCGTTTATCGACCATAATATGCTTAATTTAAACTCCATAATAATAATAATAAAAACTCAGTATTAGTTAATGTTACATTTAATGCTGTGACGTCTCTCCATCATTATTTAATTATATCCTCGTCTCTTGATCTAATTAAATAGTCAGTAACATTTTGACTTCAACTGAAGATATGTAAGAGCTTATTCAGAATTTCCCCTCAATTTCATTCAATTTTATTTTATTTATATATTACTATTTCTAATCCAATTCATTGTACTTCTTATTTTCCTCTAATTTACCTAATCATATTTCATTTGGGTTGGGATTAAATTGTAATTTTATGCTATTCAAATTATCCAAACTTCTCCAAGGGTAACGAAGAGAAATTTGCAAATAGCCAAAAGTTACAGTGTATGTGATAAGATAAATAAATAATGTTTTATAATTGAATTACTTAATTGTATTTATCACTAATTTAAATTACAAATGGACAGATTCTGTGTAGAGATGAAAATACTTATTAAAGTTCCCTTCTACCGGCTTTTTTGATTTCGTGGACGTAATGTTAATCTTGTGGAATTTCGACTTTATGTCTCTCATCTTTACAATTAGATCTATTTGAAGGCAATAAAATGCATCTGAAAGAGTAAAAAATAATGAATGCTTCTGCGGAATTGTTTCTTTCCTCCGATTTTTAAAAATATTTTTACTCCTATTTTGAATATTCATTTGAAAGTTTTCCGATCTTTAAAAAATATTTTTTTAGAATTGGAGAAATAAAGTAATTTCATAGAAGCCTTCATTATTTGCTTTTTTTGAGGTGCTTTATTACATTCAAATCGATCAAATTATAAAGATATGAGAAGGAAAGTAGAGAATTCCCTAGGATTTACATAAAGTTGACGAGATCAAAATGGCGGGTAGACGGGAGTCTTAACGCAAGTTCCTTAAATCTAAGGAGTTGAATTTGATCATTAACTATTAGGTAATACCGAGCTATTAATAACGTATACAGTGTATATACTAAGCAATTATTAATGTACACATTATCCCTGTTTTGTAATCCTAATGTATATACACCCATAAGGTATATCGAATATCTGTATAACGTACAGACCTATTGGGTACTAATATGAATGGTTGGAACTTCAGCTTATAATATTCCTAGAATCATAGCGTCACGGTAGCTGCTAATCCACACACAAGTAATTATAGCCGTTAGATTGGAGGAATTATACCACATCCATCACTGACCAATCAGGTTAGGAGAGTGATCAATACATCCTGTCAAGGAAGAGATCCAGCCAATCAGCAGAAACAGTTAGTGGGATTATCTGTCATTCTTTTCCGGAAACAATGAAGTCGGTTGAAAGGTGATTAAGCCGAATAGGATCATAAATTTTCGATCAATGAGTCTTAAAAGAAGAGGTGCCATTTTTTAGATTTTTAGAAATAAAGTGTCTTTTATCCTTTAATTGATGAGAAAATCGTTAGTAAATATAGCAATAGTATGATGTTGTGGTTCAATATTTTGTTGCTGTTGTCTTCGTTTTAATTTTTCTAGGTTTTAATTTTGTACAAAATATTATATATTTATTGTCAGATTTATTGAGTTTTATGAGTAAAATTGCATTCAAGTTGTGACGTAATCTTTCTACTCTTCTGGCCTTTACTCTTAAATGATACTCGAATCATTAATTTTAAATTCAGCTTAAGTTCAAGCGTAGATTAAATAATTAAAATAGTTAATTATGTTTTATCCGACTAACTATTCATTACGAATAGCCCTCTTGCAGCGAATGAGGCAGTTTTCGTTGTGCTGTGAGAGTGAGTTCGTAAGATAAGCGTCTGGTGTTATTGTGAACGTGTTGAGAAATAAATAACAGTTAAAAGACATATGTGGACTTTAATTTCGTGTGTGAAATATACAAATTGTCCGTTGAATTGAATTAGAGTGAGTGTGAACAATATTTTAAAACGGAGTTTATTAATTATCTAATAACAAAAGGCTCTCAACCATTTTCAGGTTCTTTTCTGTAAAAACTAATAACTTCTATAATATATCACAGAATATGCTTTCCGGAATACAATGCGAGTTAATCCTCTAAACAGTCAATTAACCCTAGAAAGTGGTAAGGTTCCCATCTACCGGCCATAATGATTTTGGAAACGTAATGTTAATCCTAAGGATTTTTTTCTACAGTCCTCAAATCTGTATTATTTTATCTACACGAAAACAAAAAAAGTGCATCTGAAAGGAAATGAAGATTTCTGCCGAATTATATTTTCTCCCAGATATTTGAAAATATTTTAGAGTATTTTTAAAGACCTGAAATGCCACAAATGAATTATTTAAATAGGGGTGAAATATTTTAAAAAATCGGAAAAAAATATAATTTGGTAGAAGCTTTCATTATTTCTTGCTATTTCAGATGCTCTTTTTTACATTCAAATAGATAAGTTATGTAGAATTGAAGACGGTAGCTGAAATTCCATAGGATGAACATTACGTTTACGAAATCAAAATGGCCGCTCTATAAATTGCGTAGACACACAAAGAAATTTCCTCACATTTCACATCAATATTTTTCATATTATTTATTAGATTGGAAAGAAAAAGTAAACTTAAATATAAAGTCTGAAAAAAAAAAGCAAAATTAAGTTATTAAGGGATTTAAATAACCAAAATTTACACTGGGATATAAATAACCAAATTTATTAAGGGATATAAGTTTTGTGCATAGCACATGTTATAAGGCTCCGTAACACAAATTTTCAATGAATCGATGGATCAAAGAGCGTGGATTAGTTGAGGTTACTTACATATGACAAAATGCGGTGTTTTCAGTTTTGTAAGAAAAAATAAGTACTAAAAAAATCTTCTCAAGATGGGAGACTGTCTATGGAAAATAAGCACAATTGTGTGGTCAATTCTGAGGCTATATTGGCTCTTTTTCGTAGCAATCCGGAAGCGTTTCTGTGCTCAGCGTATCACGGGCGATACGCTCCATGAGTGTCTTCTACGGCCCAGCGTTTCAATAGAGATTCACTCGATGAGAATGTTTTATTTGATTTTTTTAATGTTACTATATGGCGTTACAATACCGCGAAATCTATATAGATAGATTATTTGGAGTGTTGACCTTGGTGATATGGGCTTGGATTTCACTTCTGGCTATCAGGAGGAGGTCGGAGTAACTGTCAAAAGCACATGCCGCAGTGCGACTCTTTAAATGTAATGACGTGATTTAAAGGTGCACTTGTTTTCAGTTTACTTTTTTCTTTCTTGCTTGCTTCTTAGAAGTTCGAAGGATAATTTATGACCTTTTTATGGGGGTTAACCTTTTGGTAGCAGATGTTCTCAGCTGTTCGTTTCATTCAGTCGGTTTTCATTTGTAGCGACAGCCATGGCAAAATGAATGTATTTATCTGATACTAAGATTTGCGAAATAATAAATGAATCAGACAGTAATGCTATCGAAAGTAATCCAAATCTGTACATAGACATTAAAGTAAATAAAAGGGGGGGGACTAAGATGTGCCCTTTGCTCAAAATCTTGCGTTAAGCGTCAGAATATGTGTGTATGACGTTGACCTATGTATTGATTTTTTTTTATAAATATACCACACAGCAAAATAAGTTTTATCTTTTATATAAATATATTCAATATAATGGTGCATCATTACACCATGAAATTTGTGTAACATATGTAAATATATTTTGTATTTTCTTAAAAGTATGATTTTTTATGTAATTTTATGTATAAAACATTCAATTTTCGATTAAATCTTTTTTTCTTTTGTACGTAATAAGTTTAATGCATTTTAAATAATATATGTAAATACCAAAATATTTAAATAAATAGCCGATTTTAGAGGAATTTTTTTCATGAATTAGGCTTAATATCTAAAATCGTCTGGGTACACAGTGACACTCCGCGGAAAGAAGCCGCCGGTCCAGAGAAGCACTTCTTTTTTCTCCCTCCGGTAGCGAAAGGGTTAAGTGTGGACGAAACGCGGATACAATGCTAAACTCCAGAGACAAAGGAACTGTAAAAACAGTGGAAAGGTGAATGGGATTCGGAAAAAGCAAAATACTCTTTCATCAAGACAATACACGGGTGCGCATATTTGGAGGCCAAAATCTTGGAATTAAAGTTCGAATAATTACAACATTCGAAGTATTTGCCCCTGAATGACATTTTCTAGTTTCAAAATTAAGAAATGGCTCGACAAACAACGGTTCACTTCGGACGAAGAGATCATGACCCAACAGATGCCTATTTTGAGGACCTTCCAAAATCTTACTTTTTAGATGACCTCTACAAAGTTAGAGAAGCGCTTGGAAAATTTTATACAGCTGAAACGTGTTAATGCCGAGAAACAGGGCGAAAAAATTTTTTAAAATTATTTATTTTTCTATGTTTTTCTAAGGACTTATTAAACGAACCTCGTTACAATACAATGTTAAAACACGAAGGGCGGAAGTAAAACTTTTACACATCACTTAATGCATCCGAAAAGATACAATAATTAGAGAAATAATTAAATAATAATTCCACCGATCGCGTCAGCTAATCATCGTGTTTTCTCCCCCACCCCCTTACGCACTTCTCATGTTTGACCCGGAAACTCATTCCCTGTCATGGTTGCCAAAAGAAAGATCATTATCGCAAATGAGACTAATCAGGTGCGGATGACCATTACAGTCCTTCAGGGAACGACTCAATCAATTACCCCCTCCCGAAACTTCCACTTTCAGTTAATTTATTTCTGGTCTCGTAAAGGCAGCTAAATATTTAATTTCCCCTTCTGTATTAAAATAATTATGTAATGAATTGACTAGTTTTATTTCCTGCAAGAATTATTACGATTTAAGGTTTAAAATTCAGACTTTTATCTTTGAAATCTGTTTGAATTTAGTTTGTACCTTATTTAGGTACATAATTTTACTGCTGTCTTAATACTACTTGTACATGAATTTTTTGGTCAGGAAAGAGTCTATGTATATATATATATATATATATTTACACTTTTCATTACCGCAAAGCATAATATCTCAAAATGATATACATCAATAAACCTGAAATTTTATAGGTATGCATAGAGACTATTCTTAGGATTTTGTATTGAGTATAAGATTTCTTATAACGCAATAAATTAAAATTATAATGAGTTTTTAAAGACAATTTTTGCGTTCAGAAGTCGAATACCAAAGCTTCTTTAGTAAGAGATATATTATCAAAATAATTGTCTATTCTTTATATATGTTTATACTTTATTTTATTCATTTAGTTTTACAAATTGTTCAATATATATATATATATATATTTGAGTTATCATATTTTGCGGAATTTCTTAATTTATGCTTATAATTCTGTAAAATGCGCTTTTGACTGTAAAATTAGACACTAACAAAGCTTTTATTGGGTGTGTTTTTTTAATTCGCAAGCACCATAAGATCATAAGACATGCATTTGTTGGCAAAATTTATATAAATTCAAAAATGTCTCTTCGAAGGTGTACTGCTACCTTATACTGTAATTGGTAAATAATTTTACATTATTGTGAATGTAATGATAAATTATCATTTTTATCGATATATGATTGTTTTTCAAAATAGAAAATGCAGCATCTGTTTCGTCCTGGCAAGTTTTATATAAAACAATCGTTTTTAGATAAGTCTACCATCATCTATTATAAGTTTGAGAACTATAAAAAGCGAACGTTAAAACATATGAAATACCTGCAATGAACTATTTCGAAGTTATAAATTGAGAAATTCAACTAGCATCACTAATCTACATGACAAGCAAAAGTATTTCTTATGGACATGAGTAGTTTCAGATGCTGAGTTGAATATTTTTAGAAGTTGCTTAAGAACACTTTTAGTAGCTAGTTATTGACTGGAGTTCAGATTATTTAACAACATTATATATATATATATATATATATATATATATTGACTGTCTATAATATATATATATATATATATATATAATGACTGTCTATAATATATATATATATGAATATTGTATATATTGAATATAGATACATAATGATATATATATATATATATATGAATATTGTCTGAACCTATATATATATATATAGGTTCAGACAATAACCTCCCTTACACTTGGACCTTACCTCGTCTTTTATTATTTTTATTTCTTCTAATAATATAATGTATATAGTAACTTTTCGAAAGTTCAATATAGTTAAAATGTACGAGATTTCAATTACAATACCAAAATGAAAAGAAGTCAAAATACAAAGTGTAACGTATAAAAATACAGAAAAATTCATATTAAATACAACTTTCAATCCCAAAGTAAGAATATTTACACATAGAATAAATAAAATAAAATTGTTCAAGACGATGGCTTGGAAATGAAAAAATACACTCATTTATTCGACAGAACTATTTTCATCTTTAGATTCTATGATTTATTAATTTTTCCACATCATAACAGCATGCGCTTAGCAAAAATATTCATTACATCTTGCACACGAATATTACTATATAACTATATTCAGTTTTAGATTAACTATAATATATAACTATACATAGTAACTATATGATTAACTATATAATGAATCTATATTAAATTTTAGATTTTTTGATTTAATAATTTTTCCATATCACAACAGCTTGCGCCTAGCAAAAATATTCAATACGTTTTGCATAGGAAATTTGCTACATAACTATACTCAATTTTAGATTATCCATATCATGTAATATAACTATATGATTAACAATATTATGTAATATAACAATATGATTAACTATAATATATAAAATAACTATATAATTAACTATACAATATGGCTATGTGATTAACTATACAATATGAATATGCGATTAACTATACAATATGGCTATATAATTAGCTATATGATATTACTATATTCAATTTTAGATTCTTTGATTTAGCTATTTCTTCACATCATAACAGCATGCGTATAACAAATATATTCATTACGTTTTGCAAGGGAAAACTTGCATCATTCTAATTTTCTTATTGGCTAATTATGCAAAACACCATTTTCGCTTATTTCACTAAATATAACTTTTTGCACGATTTAGAAGTCTTCGGGGTTATTTAAGACTTCGTATCGTTTTGAACTCATCGTTATTTGAAAGACTCCGAGCTTTAAAAACGAAACGATAGGATATCGTTATAGAGCACGTGCATCTGACAGAAGTAGAGCTTCGAAAGAAAGACAAATGCAACAGCTTCTATTCCAAAAAAGCAAGGACCCATGTGGTGACTGGGAATGACAGAATAGTCCCACTGTAGTTCATGTATGTCGTAAAAGGCGACTAAAATGGGTACCCAGCGTCTGGGGGTATAGCCGGGCACCCTGCCCCTGGGGATTATATCAGGGGACCTCAGGGACTTGCCTTCTTCAGGTAAGTACGGGCATCATGACCCCGAAGCATCCTAGTGATCTTTTTCTTTCCCATGTGGTTTACTGTTTTTGGTAAGCATGTGTGACGCACTCCTTAGATACTTAGCGGTGGACATAATACTAAGGTGATACCTTAGATGCTAAGGTGATACCTTAGCGATACTTCTCTATTTTTGACCCTCCTTCTTGTCAACCACTTACCTTTTTTCTACTTCAAGTCTAGACCCCAGTTTAATCTTGTTTGGCGCAGCATAGCCATATTTGGCTCTTGCGCCAATAAACTTTACATTCACTCACACTCACTCCAAAAAAGCAAGAATGACTACATTCCTGAGTAGAATGTGACTGAAAGGGCAGACACTGTAAAAATCAAGGTCATCGTAATCCAGTTTTTGAGAGGAAAACAAATATTTTTAAAGCTTGCATCTAAAAGATCATTCCCACCAATGGCGTGTGAAAGACGATAGCAGAATGTGATTCGAAAAAAGGGAATTTATGTTCCAGAATCTTTTTTAAACAGCAAACACATTCATCTGAGTGAGAAATTTAGCTTTATTTCGAAATTGAAATAGAATCTATAAGTAAAATATATACAGGTAAATAATCCCTGCCTCATTTTACCTACGTGTGATATAATGATTAATAACCATGCTGCTTGTAATGCAAGAGATAAAATACTGCGCAGTGAAACAAATTTTGGAGATTTTCATTAATCATTCAATTAGACATCAATTATCGAATACCGGAAATATCCTGTTTACACAGATACATGTTATCCTATCTTATGGAGAAGCAATCAAGTTCGACAGACTTTATCTCCATTTTATTTTTCATACATCATGAATGCTTTACCGTATTATTATCTACCGTATACTTCCGTGAATTTTTGATTCTTTTTTCTGATATAAATTTTGAGGGTCAGCTTATATACAATCCGATATTTTGCCAAAAATATAGGTACGTTCATGTTAGAGACTCGCAAGCGATAAATTCCCAATTATAAATGCTGTGGTGATTCCATACAATTAATAAAAAATTATTGACAGAAGATGTGATTCATTATTAATAATGATCTAAAGAAGTAGATAAAAATTTTAGAAACTAAGCTGAAGTATTTTTTTGTAAATTTTTTTTTAAATATTGTTATTTAGGATGGGTGGCAGAAATAATAAATATGGGTCACGGGCGAGTTTTGAGTTAGGTGTGCTTCTTTTAAATTAAATTAAAATGCAAAACTTGAAAGTATTTGTAGAAAATTTGTACTTAGAGAAATGTAAATAAATAATACTTTAATTTTTTTTTAATTTTGTATTTATACTTTAATGCAATAAAAAAACTATTCTTTTTTCACATTTAAAATAATGGCTGTTTCTTAAAAGTAAAATAAAATGTACTTTTACATCATGAAATGTTTATTAAAACTATCACGGTTACGAAATAGTCCAACAACTAAGAAATATTTAGAAAAGTATTTATTAAAATAATTGTATTATACGAATGCTTGATGCAAGCGAATATATATGTAAAAAGATTTCCTAGTTGTTCCCAAAAATATGTTGGAGTTAATAAAATTATTGCAATAATTTTCATATTATATTTGAAATGAATATTATAAGGGTGGCTCAAAAAGTACTTGCATTTGAAGACAGTCGGCATCATTATTATAAATTATAACCCCTGCGTTCTGCCATCTGTTAAATGAAGCTAAAATAAATTTGACATTGATTCATCAGTTAGTTTCGATTTGGTAGTCATTTACTGCCAAATCAAAAATAGATTGCTGCCGCTTCGAGTTGTCACCATCGGTAAGACCCGAAAATCAAACAACAATCAAATCAATGGGTTTTTTCCGGCCAGTCTTTTTAAAAATAGGGGTAGAGAGTATTCTCTTTAGAGAAATTTTTGACGAAGAGTTACTGACGTGCTAAAGGCGTCATGATCACGAATACGAGTAACTGAGACTTAGACAACTATATAGTGAGTCTTAATGCTTATTAAAACCAAACCATTTTCGATGCTACGAGTGTGATCTCTTGCAATTTATAAGAACTTATTGACAGAACCTCGCACTATTGTTCCATCACCCATCGTAGCTGAGTGGTCATTGTTGCGAACGCATGTTTAACGTTGCTTCCGTCAAGTCGTAGGTTTGAATTTTGGTGCTCACATATTAAATCTGTAGAAACTACAAGCCCTCCCACTAGCAAGGTATGTAGGTGTCAGCTCAGGTTTTAGCCTAGTCACTCGATCGAGGCTAAAAATTGTAAGACCGTTGCCAATAATCCGCATGTTTCTTCTAAGTACGATGCTTATAAACAATCAATCGATATAATATTCCAAATGAAAATTAAATAAAATGCTTATAATATTGTCTGCTTTCTTTGCAACTCCAATGATTAATACGTGTCACAATTAGGATTTACCTAAGTTTGAGATAACTAATTTTCATTTAGATAAGGTTCTTTCTAATTTCAAAATAACCCAATTAAGATTTTACCTTTACGATAATAGTTTCTGTGATGATTTATTTAGAAAATATTAAACGTTTCTTAAAAATATATTGCCACTTTTGATGGCACCTTTTGGCAGAAATGCGTTATTGATTTATCTTTTGTCACCATCGCGAAACAGTTTACAGAAAATTAATTAAAACTCGTCCACTTTTTTTTCTGCTTGAAATTTCATTTTTTCTTGAAATCACATCAAAGAAAAAGCTTTTTAAGGTTTAATTTTGCATGAAAATTACCAACGGTTTTTTCGCAATCAATTAAAACTGTGTGAAGTATAAGAATTATGTTCCCGTCCATACATAATGGTGTCGAGTTTTTTATGAGGGTTCATTTTCACTCTTTTTTAAAGTATTTCTCCAAGACTTAACTCATTACAATAACTATAAATTTCTTTTTTGTTCCTCATATTTAGCCAAGGGCTTGAAAAGAAATATGAGTTATACTTCAAAAAGATGTAGTGCCCAATTCCGAGAAATTAAATCTTAACGAGCGGTGATATTTTCCGGACCATAAGAAATGATTCTGTAAGAAATGCTTATTTTACGCAAAATGTAGGAATAGAATGATCTTGAAAGCTACGAGTAATTGAGTTCTTTGCTTTGTATATGATTTTAATTTAATCAGACAATTCGACTGTATTTATTCAAAATGTTAAGCGATCGTCAAAAGTTAATTTTCCATAAAAGCTAGCAATTTTTATAGAAAAAGCCGTATCATACAAAACATACAATACCAAGAAAGTTTCGATTACATAAATTACCCATTTGTTACATGTATTTGTGATAAATTCATATCATTCACCTTTCTTTGACTGCTTTTTGATGTAAATAACTACCAGGACCAATTTGTTACCGAAATTGAAATTTTAAAAGAAATGCAAATTATATATTCAGGTTGAAAGGGAATTAATGAATCAATACGTGATCTCCATGATCATGGAACTGTAAGTAACAACATAATAATATATGCGTGTATGTCTGTATATGTGTGTGTCTGTGTATGTGTATGTGCATGTGTCTGTCTCTCTGTGTGTGTAAGTGTGTGTCTGTGTATGTGTGTGTGTATAAAGAATCTTAACTACAGAAAAGGAGTTAATGACTGAATGGGTTGATGTCCAGAGGTTGTTCCGTATACAATGAAGAGTCGGATTTTTTTCAAAATATGAGATTTAATTAAACAATATGCTATTTACAAAACCAAATTCAAATTATTGGGAAAGCATATTACATTAGGAACCATCTCATCGTACGTCTTAACATGATTTGCCCTTGCCTCTGAAGAGAAAGGTATGAACCCCTCAGATGAGGTTATAAAATAGAGTCTGATTCAGAGCGCACTATAGAGTAGAAAGGCTTAACAATTGTTTAACCCTTACATATATATATTTCTATATATATATATATCTTTGATTCATGTACATGAGGTTAACATAAATATTTAAAAAAAAAATGTAATACGGAATATTGTACTGTACAATTTATATATATGAATAAATTTTGAGTTGGACATACTATTTTTAACAATTATATGAATTTATTGCTAATATTAACAATTTTATGATCAAATATTTGCTTTAATACATATTGTATCCCTCCAATGTGGTTATTATTTCAGGACAAAATAATGAACAGCCGGGATGGTTTCAGGAACAAATATTATTTAATATTCGACACGTTCCACAACACAAGACAGGATAAAAACATATATAAAACACAGAATCACGAACATAACTTACTACATCATTCTGCTAAAAGTCTATCTCTTTCATCGTGCTTGCGCTTGTCTCCTAACCAAAAAGAACATGTGGCGTCATCTGGCTACCGTTTAATAGTAAATGGAAGGTAGCGCTAATATTACGGTGTTACAATATTATTTTCTGTTTTATATTACTGTATAAAATAATATCTGTAATTTTTGGAAAAAATTATGAATTTACATCTGACGTTGAATTGCATACTATGAATCTACATCTAATATGCTAATAAATTACAACTTAAATTTGATTTTTGGATTTTAAATCGTAGATATTTGATCAATAATTTTATAGTAATGTAGTATATGACAATGGAATTGCATTTAGTTTTCCTAAAATTAAAATATTCCTCCGGGTAAAAAGTAATATACGCATAGTATTATGTAGAGGCAAAATTTAACTTTTTTTCGCAATGGTACGTTAACTATTCAAAAGATTGAAACATTTTAAAATATTCAAGAAAGAGATATGATACAGATCGTCAGTACCGTATCACTTTTTTAGAAACTTAAATCTTAAGAAAACTTATTGAAAGTTCGTTCTAATTATGATTTTATACAAATTGATTAACTTTTATATTTACAAATTTGATCTCGTAACTATTAGAAAGATATTTTGAAAGTGATCTAACTTTGAAGAGATTGTATATTAATTATATATTACTCTTACAGACTTACAATTACCATAATACTTTTTAATCATTTAGAAGCAACAGTTTGCAATACTTTTTTTTTTTTTAAATTTAAGATTGCAAATGATGCTTTTACTTTAAGATTTGAACACTTTTTCATTTTATAAATAATATAGCTATATATATATATATATAAATATATATATATATATATGTGTGTGTGTGTGTGTATATGTAAAGAGAGAGAACCTGTGGATCCTGCTTTTTATGAGGCATTAAGTACATACAGTATTTATACTTTTAAACTTGAAGTTTGATCTTATTTTAAACTAGAAAATTAACTGATATTTCTACTGCTTAAAATGTACATTTTTCAATTCTTTTTTTTTTTTTTTTCATTTTATAATCCCTGAGTTGAACTGCCCAGGAAATGCCGATAAAGAATTTGTTATATCATATACCATATTATTAAAGCGTTCTTACCTTTAAAGTTAATTTAATATTACTCATAAGAATATTGTTGAAAATTATTTTGTGGTCATAAATGATTAGTTAAAAGAAGAAAACATAACTTAATTATTCAAATTAACATTTACATAATACAGCATCTTAATCAATATTTACAAAATATTTAATTTTGTGCATTGGATAAATTGTTATGTTATTGAATTATTGAAAGATAAAAAAATAAAAACTTGATAGTGTCTCTATTAACCAGGGGGAAAAGTAAATTATTCTAGAAATTAAATTATTTCATCACTTTGAGCATGAATAAAATTATTTTGGTTACATTTGTCTCCATTGACAATATACAGTAAGGAAAAAATTAAGATTTTGTGAGAGAAATTTTCTTAATGTGTTTCAAAAGAATTATTTTCTAACAATATCTGCTAGCTCTATAATAGTTCAATACCCTTATAATGATTATAAATAATGATTATTATGATTATTTGCACTTATTAACTAATTACAATTAAACCTTGCACAACTTAATAAATCAATTTAAATTGTGATAAACTCTTAATTAATTAAGGATACTCATGAAAACTGAAACAAAGTAAATGAACATACAATATCCAAGCCTATCACGTGTAGTTAATGTATTGCATTGAATGCAATAATGTGTAGGAAAAAAACAATGCATTGAAAAATGATTATCACAATTCTCCGATGGGATCATTGAAAATAACATATTTTCTACAAATATCTAAGAGTAAAACATTTAATAACATTGGTAGTAGCTATAGTAATTAATTATGTATGTGTATTAAATCAAGCAACATTTAATTTACGTAGAAATGCTGTGCAGGAGCTATTTTTATAAAACTGTGCTGAATTTTTTTTATCATCCTTATGAATCATGAAATTTAGTATTAATTGTATATGTATGTATTAATTTTTTGTTTTATGCATATTTTTATAACTCAGAAACATTATATTAAAAAAACTTTTTTTAAAAAAAAAATTCTTTTAATATTCTTATGATTTGAAAAGAATTGATTGTATCATATTTTATATAAATATCCTGCCATAAAAACTACCTCTCGTTTTTAAACTAAAATCCATAGTTCATTTTAATTTTAGCTCTCTCAAATCTAGCACGAAGGACAGTGAAAGATAAATGGATAATTTTATACATTAGAAATGCTTTTAGAATACATACATACTTTTAGAATTTGTTCATTATTTAAATTAATGAACAAAATCTTTTATTTCTAAAAGTTCTTTCGATTTTAAAACAAAATTCCAATTTCAGCTTAAAATACTTCACACTTTCTAATTCTCAAATTTAAATTTTGAGAGTGTGAAGTAAAAGTTAATTTAAACTAAATTTATTCTAACATTTTGCACAAGAAAAATAGGATGAATCTACTCGTAACATAAAGTTATAAATAAAAATGTATTATAAACAAAATTCTTGGATTAAACTTGGTGCAATTTTCGAACTAAAGCAGAAAATTCCTATAGCGCCAAAACTAAAAATTAACTGCTCCTACTTTTAAAAAGGTGTTTTTAAGTAGTTTCTAGTAACTCTCAATTTAAGCAGTTCTTTTTCAATGCTTAAAGTCACGCTTGAATGAAGAATACGAGACAGTTTCTCTGCATGGTATATTCCTTTCTGTTTTGAGTTGATAAGAGAACTTCAATAAGTATAAAAATGAAATACATTTTTTGTAACTACAATTTGTTATTGCAGCCTTTCATTATTGTTCTACTAAGATAATATGTCATGTATAGTATAAAAACTTTAAAAATGTGTAATGTTTCGAATGGGGGGGGCTTTAAATCATAAAGACTTGTAGCGAATTATTTTTATGATTGTTTGAAGTTTTAATGGTATTTAAATATGAATAATTTTAATATTTAAGCACTTCCATTAGAGAAAAGTTCTATATTGCTAAATATTTTTAAACTAAGTACTATCCTACATCACACATTTCAATGTAACTATGTTTTTCACATGCATTTACAAAACTCTAAGATTTAGAATAATCACAAATAAATGTGACAAGTACACACGCATGCATATATATATATATATATATATATATATATATACATGTATATTCCCTCACCAAATTTCCACATCATCCTAAGACAATCCACAATACAAGCAAGCTTACAATTATTTTAATTCTAAATTATTAAATTAATAGCTTTGTTAGTGACCACGGTGGTGTAGAGGTTAGCATGTCTTATTACGAGCACTGCCAACCCAGGTTCGATTCCCGATGGCTTCGGATTCAATAGCCGGTCCTGGGCGAATGCTGTCTTTAAGTCTTCCAGGGACGATGGATGAGTAAAGAGTTTGCTTGCGAAGGCTACACGAACGCAGATGGGATCCGTCTGATGTTACTTCTAGGCACCAGCAGACTTTAACTAACTAACCTTGGCTTACAACAGTTTTAATAAGCGATGGGTTGTTACAAGCGTCTGTTTATTAACTGAAAAACAACATGAGGGCTATTGGCAGAATACCCAAGATGACCGAGCTCCCCAAAACCGCTTCTCTGGCAAACAATTAGCCTTCAGTATCTGCATTTACTTTCAAAAAGATTTTTTTTTTTACAGTACATGTTGGAACAAAGATCAAATGCTATTACATAATTTCGAAATTCTAAAGTAGTAAAAGCTTATAATGTTTTCACTAAGTGTGGTATCAAATTTTTTGTACTTCCCATTTTTCATTTTTAATTATTCATTTATTTATTTCGAATGCATGTTAATGTGTATTCCATTGACGTCACGACTTAATGCTAACAGTGTATGCTGGCTCTCTGACTCTTCCCCACAGCCAGTATTCCCTTTGGGGGTTGGCTCCAGCCTTGGTGCGTGGTATGCACGCATAATGAAAATTAATATATTCAGAAATAGAACCGGAAACTATTGTGAATTTTTTTATGACTAAGTTTACTTGCCGACGGACCTCGTAATTTTTAATCTCGGTAAATTCTTGACGACGATACTTAAGCTCTGTTACTTTCTTCTCTAAACTTCTTCACCGTGCCAAAGGGGGTGGGGAACTGGGACTACAACCAGATTTAACGTACATAAACCTCTCTACACGTCGGATGTTTAGAAGTATCAGGCCTCCAATCCACGACTTAAGAAAAAAAGCGCCAGACGCAATCCCATGATCATGACTACTAGGCTACCAGACCACGAGTTGTAGTAAGCAAAAATATATTAGGTATCAATATAGACTTTGCTTTGCAGCTTGCTTTCGATTGTTCAATTATAATTCAGCACTATCTAGCGGTTTTCGGGTGGTTTAAATGTTTCTTTCATCGGTACGTCGTTCAACTCAGAACTCCTATTTCAGTTGGGAGCCGGAAAGAATTAATCAGTTACTTGATCGATAAATTAAAGTTTATTTTATTTGTGGGAAATTGAGAAAAAGACGGTTTTGGCTACCTACGATTATCCTAAACAGATTACGGTCATTAATCAACAAACAAACTTATGAACAATTAATTGCACAGCTGCAATCTGATGTGTTAGTTACGTAGTTTTTCAATTGTTAACTCTGATAACGGCAGGTTTCAATTTGTGTGTGGTGAAAGAATATACAAAGAATTGTCCCAAGCATTCCATTTTTGAAACTGTTTACTACGCCGTATTGTTCGCAAGAAGAATATTTAAATATTTGATGTTTGTCAACATTAGAGCATGTATTTACGTTTGTTAAAGCAGGTACAAGTAGATGATATCCGAGTTGTAACCATTTAAGTTAATCTAAGCTTTTGATTTTTCAACAAGGAGCATGCGAGCTAAATGTTTGAAATTAATGCTAAGTTAGTCACTAATATAACTATAAATATTCTGCTTTAAAAAAAACAAACCGCTGATGACATATTTTAGTTTATTTTATCATCAATGAGAACTGCTCAGTCAGATTCTTACTGGTGCATAATAACTCAAAAATGGATAAAAAAAAACGACATGCCAAAGGCTTAGATACGTTAGAAACTGAAAGCATCACTTTTAAATAACAGTGAATCGTTATTTTTTAAAACGAGAAAAATATTTTTAAGGAAGCTGATGTTTGAAACCAAAACCAGAAGAAAAAAAGGCAAAATCAATCCAGCACTTTGATGTTAGATATTGAATTTCGAAATTGAGTAGATGTAATCTGTAATAAAATGAAAATCACTTGAACATTACGGAGAGAAAATTTCTAACTCATGTCATTTTTCCTTTACTTTTACGTTTAGAGAAAATATCTTTCGTAATGCGATAGTACTGACAGATCTAAGATTTCTTTCATTAAAAAAACACCTTTCATCTTGTTCTCTGGTATACATCACGAATAATAAATTTCACCGGTAGAAACCGGTAGATTTTTGAGCATGGGTTTTCCTTCAAACTTCACATTTTACGTGGCACGATTTTTAATACTTAAAATTTTAAGAGCAAAGGGGAACGTTGTGTCAAATTGAATTTATTCAATAATTAGTTTTATTATTTTATTTTATTATTTAATACTTATTAAATTTATCATCTAAAATAAATAAGTGTAAAAGTTATAGCTTTATTAAGTATTATATTAATTAAACTACATGTAATTAAAATTAAAGCAAACGATAAATTATTAAATTGAATATTATATAATTTACATGTAATTAAAATAAAAGCAAACGATAAATATTACAAAAACGACAGATTTGGCGACCATTTGACAACTTGGCGAGATATATCGCGCCAAATGTAATTATTAAAATAATTAGTTTTAATCAATTAATTTTTATTAATTATAGTTAAATTATCGTATTGTCATTCAAAACAATCGTGTTCAGAAAATTTCAGCTCAAATGAGCGATTTAAAATATGAGAAGAAAGCTTGTAAAGTTTTGACCTAGACATACAATGTGAGTTTAAAAAAACCCGTTAAAACGAAGAAAGATACAGAAAATATCGACAAAGAAGTGAAATAAAATTTAAGGCTTTTTAATACGCTTCTCTGGAAGAATATAAGTAGGTAAAACAATCAGAATTTCATTAATATAGTTTGTACATATTGATGAATACCCTTCAGAAACGTACACTTTTTAGATAAGCACGAAAATCATGATATCGATGTATCCCAGAAATCTTTTTCTTTCGCATGGAGTTTTCCGTCAGAGGGAAACACGAGTGTGTCCCCTCAAGATACGTAAGTGATCCTTCTCAAATTTCGACCTCCCATTTTGGCAACAATTTTTTTTCTATTATTTCCAAACGTCTATAACCTCTGTGAGCCCAGTCTGGCACAGCGTAACTATATCTCACTCATCGGCAGCTTAATTCTACCATTACTCACTTACTCACATTGACGAGTAATGTAATAATATTTTAATATTACATAAAAATTGATCAAGGTTTTGTTTATATTTTTTAGTATAATAAAAACTATGAATTGCATTTAAGGTATCCGCCAACCTTCGAAGAGGAGTTTATTAAATATTTGAAAAAAATAATTTTTTATATGAATTATACTATAGGATATGGTTAAAAACTTAAAATAAAATATAAAATCAGCATACATTTAAAATTTTTTTAAATATTTTAGCTCAAAAGATACATGAAAATAGTAGTAAAATGACACTTGTGAAAAACACCAAAACTAAAATTTAAATAAAGGTATTTCAATTTTGTAAATTTTATTATGATGAATTGAATCAAATTCAGAATTTGTGCTTTTCTCATAATTACATCCTTGATAATTTAATTTTTATAGGAAATCGTATTTTAACACATTTCAGAAAAATCGTAAAAACTTGTGATAATGTATTACTTCTATCAACAATAAAATGCAAGATAATAGAGTTATAGCAATAGGAGAGGTTCATATTCTAAGTTCTCTTTCATAGAGTATTCCATGAAGGTTTCATAACATTACATAAATAACTTTTTTCAATATGATGTTTTAAGCTGAAACAAAATATGAAAATCTTGATTTGGAGAAAAAGCTAATGATACATTTCAACCCAGAACCTTAACTAATTAATTAAAAATTTAACATTAAAAGGCCTCTGATGTGTAAACTGCATTATCTGTATTACTTAAACAAGTCATATTTTTCTTCCTGAAGGCCCTTAAAACTTTCCTACGCTTACATACAACAGATGTTGCACTGCACTTCGAATCCCTGATTCGATTGTTATCCAACCTTTCGTTTCCATTTACAGTGTGCAGGATTACAGCCAGGATTTTCAATGTGCAGCTCATATTAGACTTTTAAGCAGCCTTGATGTCCTTCGTTAAATTATCTAATTGCATTATATGCACCCAATTTCCCAGTTTTCAAACAAACGAAAACTTTTTGTACTCTTTGTCATATTGCATCATTAAAAGATTGATTGGCATTTTGGATCTAGGGAAGTTCATCTTGTATGTTGGAAGATATTTTCATGGCGATATTACGTAAAGTATCAATGTAAACAAACATTAAAAGTTTATTTCCGGTAACAGAAAGCTACTTCCAGTTCCAAAAAATGGACACAGACTATTATTAAAATGCTTATAATTCAAGTTCTTAGTAAGATAGAAAAAAATTAAAATTATTCTAGAACGCCAAGAAATCAGGCTTTAATAATAGTCTGTAAATTAAAAATCGACATTTTGCCCAAAAATCGCGTTTTAAAGATCGGCAGATACCTTAACATAAATGATTTACATATTAAAATATAATTTTATTGCTTAGGGTTAAAAATTAATTTTAGCCTTTAAGGTTATTATTTTGCATTAATTTTAAAATTTTAATAAAAAATTTTAAAAAAAAAAAAAAAAAAGAAAAGCTGTATGACAGTGTTTCCAATTTATAATCAACTATTCAGAATTAATTTTAAATATCCATATCTAAGGCAAAACAATTTTTTAAGAAGAAAACAGATTTTGCTTCTAAGATCTTCATTATATTTCTTCGATATGAATATGGAAAATGGTGTAACTTTAGGAAATCAAAGTATAAAAGGAAGATTTATAATATATTTAAAATAATATTTCGTAGCAATGTTTCTTATTTACTATACTTATATATAATGAAATATTATGTGAAGTTTCACTTGGAACGTATATAAGAATATTCGATGGTAAATAGGAATGAGAGAAGCAATGCATTTCATTACCAAAATTAAGGTGATAGTACGCCTTCATAGCACAATTTTTTGTCCAAATATTCAAAATAATATATACAAAAAAAAATAATTATTAATTATTTGATATTTGTTTTCGTATAAATATACAATCTAATATTTTTGAAAATTTGTTTTAGTTTTGTTTTTATCTTATTTAGAAACTGAGTTACAGCTGTTAATTTAATTTTACTGGATCATGAATTTCTCTGAGCAGAGAAACTCTAAAAATGGCATTTTTCATTAGTGCAAAACACAATGTATGAACCTGAGATATTATTTATATATAGTTAAAATACTTATACGTAGAATAAACTATTCTTGAGACTTTATATTGAGTAGGATTTTTTTTATTTTGCTATAAAGTGAAACTTGTAGTGACTTTTAAAGAACATTTCAATGTTCAGAACTCAAACTATTATAGTGTTTTACGTAAGGACCATATTATCCAAATAATATTCTATTTCCTAGATAAGATTATATTCTATATTATTCACTTAAAAATGTCAACATATTCTTTTTTCTTTTTAGTTACCCTGTTTTATGGATAGTCTTAATTTTTGCTCATTTTTGTATAAAATACCCTTTTGCAGTAAGATTATACACTAACAAACTTTCCTTGGGTGTTTTTTTTTTTAATTTTAAAGTCCCATCAGGTCATAAATTATACACTTGTTGGATAAATTTAAATTAATTCAAAATATTTTAATAGAAGATTTACGGTTATCTTCACCTTCTTTCACTTATGGCACGTAATAAATAATATTGTAGTATCTAATTTGTTAGTTTTTCTCTTTCAAATAATATTCATGTATAAAAAATATGAAATTAACTATCACCAATTTTTTTGCATTTATATTTTTCCAATGTATTATAATTAAAATATTTATTATTACTATACCACTCTGAAATAATGTATAATAAAGCAATACTTCCCGTGAATAGGTAGAGACAATTATATATTATTTAAGGTTCTAATCCTAATGAATATAAATTCTGCAGTATTTTCGAAGTACCAGCATTTTGATTTGAGCGAGCAATGTCCTGGCATGTATTTCAGAATAACATGCAACGAACTATAAAAAAATAATTCAAAAGTCTTAATTGTCATCAGTTAAACTTAAAATTCAATTATTAATATAGAAATATATATCAAAAACTTCTTTGTTTTTAGATCATTAAAATACCACAATAACAAGCAACTTAATGAACAGAAGCCTAATTAATTAATCTAATGACGTCTTAAATTGAAACACCATCAAGGAAAGCTAATACAAAAAAAGATATTTAATGTACGTAAACAATATGGTGTGAAGACAAAACGATTTAATTTACGAGCAGTTTGGGGGACTTACAGGGATTCAAAATTAGTAGAAACAGCTGTCAACCCTGGCTGCTAAAAGGCCTTGACGAGGTTAGGCAAGGAGTCAAACTGGGCTTGGATGACAGAAACGGGTAACTCATTCTATACTGCTTCAAGTCTGTGCCATTCTTCATCAACCGAATAAACTAGACAGGGGAAACAGGTCAAACTTTCAACAATCCAACACCAGATTTTTTTGAAGGGGTGACAGCTCTGGAGACCTTGCAGGCCAGGGCAAATTTCGAATACTTTGTGTATCGAGGAAGGTCAGAAAACGTCGTGCAACATGTGGTCTTGCATTATCTTGTTGGATGATGGAGTCTGGCAGGGCTCGAAAATAGAGCAAAACCACTGGATGAGAGATGTCCGAAATGTAACGATTTGCGTTCAAATTACCGTCAATCCTAACTAGAGATGTATCCAATCCATATATCCATCATCCAATCCATATATGTAGAGATGTATCCAATCCATATATGTAGAGA
>BMAW01002185.1:0-10136 GCA_019974015.1 Nephila pilipes | reverse complement strand
TAAAACAAGCAGAGAAATTTTATTCAAAAATTGAAACCCACTCCAATATAACTATAGCGGAACAAGCCGTCTACTTCCAGTTCACAGGAAAATACTTGTATCCCCATCAAACTGCAACAAGAACGTAAGAAACAGATGCACCGAAGAATGCGAATGACGCACCGGCGATCCATCCACCTTCAGACGGCAGAACCAGTACGTACTTTCCGTACCGGCCTGACCCTCTACTAACTAAAATTAGATGTAAACGAGCGCCAGCGAGTTTACACGCTTCTGCTCCGTATAAAATAATCTTGTTTAAATGAACAATTAGAAAATTCACCTTAGAGGTGGAGTGACAAGGCAAAGGAAAAAAAAAAAGTTTAAAATAAGGGTGTGACCAGCAGGAGTGAATACAGCAAGCTGCAATCAATCCTGTGATTCTCCCTCAGTCAGAGAGGGAGTAAGTGCAATTTTTTTTAACATATAAAGGATTTGATGTCAGAAGAACGGATTGATATGCAAAAGGAAAGGAACTATGGGGGCTTTAGAGGCTGTCTCCATTTTGTTGTCTTATATGCAAAGTTTTGTTTGTTGTTGATATCAGTGAAGATGGTTTGGGCTCTGATTAAGGGGTTGGCGTGATTTTCAATTGAGTGAAAAATATTTCTAGAAAGCTTAGTAATGAAGTTTTCTATTGGCTCTATTTGCAAGTCATTATGGATAACAGAGTTTCTAACGTACCATGGAGCGTTCGTAATAATACGTAAGATTTTGTTTTGGATTATTTGAATATTTTTTAGGTGGGTCGGGGCTGCCGCTCCCCAAATAGTGGAGGCGTAGGTAATAACTGGGCGCAAAACCTGCTTATAGAGAAGAACTTTGTTTTTAAGTGAAAGGGAGGAATATCTGCCAATCAATGAGATGCAGAGATGAATTTTATTCCAAAATTTATCCTTGAGAAATTTAATGTGTTTAGCATAAGTTAATTTTTGGTCGAGATGCAGGCCCAGATATTTAACCACCAATACCCAGTTGATATCTTCGTCGAAAAGGATTAAGTTGTTTGGGGGATTTTGTCTTCCTTTTTGAAAAAGGATGGCTTGCGATTTTTCCACATTAATTGCAATTCTCCAAAGGGTTAGCCAGTTCTCTAAGGAGTCCAGATAGTTTTGCATGGTTTTTATGGTGTAACTGATGTTGTAGCCCTGGGCCAGCACCGCGGAATCATCCGCAAAGAGGCAAGTGCTAACACTGGTGTGGTGTGGAAAGTCATGCGTGTACAAATTGTACAAATGGGGCGAGAGGACCCCGCCTTGAGGGGTGCCCGCATGAATTTGGCCAGGGCTGGAGTGAGTTTTGTTAATTCGAACGTTAAATGATCTATTTTTTAAGAAACAATTGATAATTTTAATGAGGTAATTAGGAAAATTTAATTTAATTAATTTATAAATCAGGCCGTCATGCCACATTTTGTCAAAGGCCCTTCTTACATCTAAGAAGACCCCAATGGTATGACGTTTGAGGACAAACCCTTCGTTGATAATATTTGTGACTCTGATGAGTTGGTGTGAAGTGGAGTGACCTTCTCTGAACCCACATTGCTCAGGGGGTATACAGTTAGTGATGGAGATATGATTTTTAATACGATTTAGGAGAATTCTTTCGAAAATCTTAGCAGTGTTGCAGAGCAGACTAATTGGTCTGTAACTCTGCGGGAATTTATGATTTTGGTTTGGCTTGGGGAGCATTATCACACTTGCAGTCTTCCAATAAGAGGGGAAGTGGTTTGTGATTAAGCATTTGTTAAGGATTTTTGTTAAATGCGTAATTGCATTTAGCGGTAGCAGTTTGAGAGCATAGTTGGGTATGTTATCTGGACCAGATGCCTTTTTTTTGGAAGCTTTTTTATAATATTAATTATTTCAGTGGGACTGGTAAGAGGTGGAGGAGAGTGCATATTTTGGTTTGCCAGATAATTTCTGACCGTATTTTCAACCCGGTCGATATTGTCATCGTCGTATGGCTCAATATTTTCTTGGAAAGTGTCTTCAAGCAAATCTTTGAAAACCTCAGCTTTTTCCCTGTCGGAATAAACAATTCCATTGGGGCTGCTGAGGGGAGGAATGGTGATGGGTTTTCTTGCTATTTTTCGTTGCATATTGTAGAGTGAATTATCTTCTGGATTTAGTTGATTGAGTAAATTCTTCCAGGTTTTGTTTTTATGCTCTTTTATCAGATGCTTGATTTGCCTTTGTAGGGCATTCATTTCTCTCTTATAAGTGGGGTCCCTGGTAGATTGGTATCGAGTTCTAAATCTATTTTTAATCTTTATTAGCTCTCGGATATTAGGTGGGAGTCTAAGGTGGGGGGTGCTGATGGTTTTTGTCACACTAGATTCGTTAATAGCTTGTGTGATAATGCTGTTGAAGTTTTGTATTGCATGATCAATTTCATGTAAATTTATATCTGGGTTACCATCCATGTTGTGAAAGATTTTGTCTTGAAACTTTACCCAATTGGTTGTTTTCATTGTTCTGAGAATGGGAGGGAGGGAGTTATTTAATAAAAGGTCAATGATTACGGGATTGTGATCACTGCTAAGTTCATTAAATGTTTCGATATCTGCAAGTGCTAAATTTTTAGCAAATGCGATATCAAGAACAGAATTTGTGGGAGTGTTGGTTGCATAGTGTGTTGGTGCGATGGGTGCAAGTACATCAATGGCATTGTTTAATGCCCAGTCGTATAAGATATTTCCATTTCTGTTGGAGTGTCCTACGTTCCAACAAGGGTGTTTGGCGTTGAAATCTCCAAAGAGAATGGCTTTGGAGTTGTTTAGATAAAATGCGTCAAGCTCCATGGTACTAATGGCGCCGTGTGGAGGTCGATAGATGCAGGCAATGGTTAATTTGCTATTGTCTTTAAGTTGCAAGTTGATGGCTGAATTTTCAAAGGTACTGCTGTGGATGTCAATAGAATGGTGGTTAAAGGAATTTTTTATAAATATTGCCGTTCCCCCTCCCCTATGAGTAAGTCTGTCATTTCTATGGCAAATGTAATTTTGAATTTTTAAGCTGTCAGAGGGTCGAAGGTGGGTTTCTTGAATCCCAATTACGTCGGGATCATGATCGGCTATGGAGTTTTTTAATTCTTCTATTTTTCCTTTAATGCCATTAGCGTTCCAGCTAAAGATTCTAAGAGTTTTTAAGTTAGGTTGCGAACTACCCATTATTTTTGATCAGTAGTTGAGATTGTAGAATTTGGAACATATTGCCCATTTGGCTCATCATTTGGGACATTTGAAGCAATATGTCCGTTGGGTTAGGGTTCTTTTGGTTCTCAATTTTGTTGATTTCAGTGGTGTTATTTTGGTTATTTTTGTTTTTCATCCTCTCTTCCCATACATTTTTAACAGGCTTTGGCTTATAGTTTTTGGGATTATTTGGGCATCCAGAGTAGTTTGCAGGGTGGGGACCCTCGCAAAGAGCGCATTTAGGTGGGGTTTTCGTAGATTTTTTACATTCACTTGTGAAGTGTTTCTCTCCACATTTGAGGCATTTCGGTTCTCTGTTGCAAAATCTGCTATGGTGATAGAACTGTTGACACCGATAACATTGTGGGGGCATAGAATTTTTTTTTAATGCTTCAATTTTAACTTTAAAGTAGCCTATGTGATCTATATTGTAAATTTCTTGGTTTGCTGGGTTTTTGTTCAAAACAACGAGGAAGAGAGGCATATTGGCATTAGTCCGTCTATTTTTTAAAATACTAATGTGATCAGGATTTGGACCGTGAGATCTTATTTCTTCTAGAATTTCGGTTTGGTCATAATCAATTGGAAGTCCTCTAATTATAATTTTTAACTGTTTTTGGCTTTGCATTTCAAAGGTGTGCGATTTTAATTTTTTAACTGAAATGAAGTTCTGTATTTTCCTATGCGCATCGATAGTTTCAAGAAATACTTTAAGCTTTCCGTTTACCATTCTTGCCATAATTTTGAAGCCAAGTAAAGTGCAAATTTCATCCATAAGAGCAGGCGTGTTTACACTTTCATCTATGATAATGGGTGGGATTCTTTTTTTATTTATTTCAGCGGTGAGGGGTTCAATTTCCTCCTCGTTATCGGAATTGGTTTCTTGGTTTGAATTTGATTCCATTGTTTGTGAGACATCCTCATTATTATTGGTTAGAGATGGGAATTCATCAACCTCCAACGACATAAATTTGTTTTTTAGCTCGAGAGGAGCTGGGGTGATGATTGATTCGTTAATTTTGCTTTTTTTCCCTTGTTGTTTGAGAGGAGAGATTTGATTTCTTTTTATTTTATTGGTTTTTGGAGTGGGGTTTATTGGCTGTATTTCCGCTGCTGTTATTAATTTATTTTCTATTGCAGTTAGTCTTTCCTTAAGGAGATGGAGTTCATGATCTTTATGATTAAGATGTTGTTGCAATTCATGATGATTTAGTACATTTAATCTTTTTGAGCATTTAAGAGCCAATTCCAAAATCAGCGCTTTTTTATTTAAGTAATCTACATTTGTAAGATTAAATTGGTTAATGTTTTCGATAAATTTATCCAGGTTTTCACTAATTTCTAAGCATTTATCGAAATGAATTAAATTATCAATTTCATTGTCTACATTACTGACATCAAAATCCCTAATACGAGATAAAATAGCACTTACCTCATTGACTGAGGAACTCATGTCCTCATCCGAGCAATCCGAATCCATTAGGGTAATCCAAAGGAGTAACACACGTGCAAGCACGTGTAAGCACACAATTAACTACTATGCGTAGTTGTTAAAGAAAAGTTTCACTTTTTCAAAAAATAAAATTTTTGATGGAAGGAAGAAGCACAGAAGAAATTATTGACACCAAAATAAATTGTTATCGTATCCAACACAGGCCGATGTAAATTGATTTGAAATCCGCCCATGCGAACTTCACCGCCAACGGTAGGAGAGAGGCCTGACCCAACGTTGACGTTGACGTTGAAATTTCAATGGGCGCCTAGAGCACGGGGTGCTCCTCTAGCCCAAATCTTGAAAGATAAAAGTTACTTTGAGAAGGTGGTGTTTTCATTCTGGAGAGAGAGAGTTGATGTTGATATGGTGAAAGTTTCTTGGCATTCGGAAGAGTAGAAAACGAGTTATGGAGAATCAAAGTTTATTGGAGATCTGGCGCCATCTGTTGTAGAGTAGAGGAACTTTGTTGGAAGAAATGGAGAACTGGTGGTCGAAATATTTGGAGAGAAGGAGAGGTTGAAATCTTGTATTCAGATTGGCTGCTGAGTGAGTAACTGCGATGCTGCGATTGGCTGCCCGCATGAGAGTAGAATTTACTATAAGTAAGGTGGGAGGGGTTTGTAAATTATTATTCATTCGGGATTAATTGAAAATTTTATAATGGAAGAAATTAAGGAGGGTTATAATCAAAAAGGATTCCCCTGGGTCTTTTAATATTAGGAGTGATTTGATAATTCTCAAGATTCTGAATATTTGGGTTGTTAATGTTTTCTAGGGAGTTAAAAAATTTTGAAGCTAGTTTTTGGATGTGATTTTTGAATGTAGTAAGTTGTAAAGCTTTGTAAATTTCTTTATTTTTCATATACATGGAAGCCCTAGCGATCATCCTGATAGTAGAGCTCTGGGAGGTTTCAAGAATATTAAGATTGGATTTTGCGCAGTAAGCCCATATTGGACTTGCGTAGCTGATAATTGGTCTCATGATTGCTGTGTATATTAGGAGTTTGTTTTGGAGGTTCATGGTAGATTTCCTGTTAATTAACGGATAAACTTTGTGTGAGAGTCTTCGAAATTTTTCTCTTGTGTTGATGATGTGTTTTCTCCAGGTTAGATGTTTGTCAAAAGTGAGGCCTAGGTATTTAGCGGAGGTATCCCATGGAATTTGTTTTTGGAAGAAGGTGGGGGGGGGAGGGTTGGTTTTTCTTTTTGTAAAAATTACAGCTTGGGATTTATCGACATTAATTTTGATTTTCCATTTTTTGAAGTAATCCTGGAGTAGCACAAGGTGCTTGTTGAGAGCAAAAGTTACAGTTTTGGGATTTTTGAATTTAGCGACAATAGCAGTGTCGTCTGCGTACATATTTAGTGTTGTAAGGGAGTAATTTGGAATATCATTTAAGTAGTAATTAAATAAAAATGGGCCAATTAAACTTCCTTGAGCTACTCCAGAATTAATTTTACGTGCGGTAGATAGGGTGTCATTAATTCTAACCTGGAAAAAACGTTCATTACAGTAAGAGTGGATGAGGAGTATGAGGGGGGGTGGAAAATTGTCGTTGATCATTTTGAATGTTAGTCCGTTTAGCCAAACTCTGTCAAATGCTTTTGCGATGTCTAAAAATACTGCTCCGGTGGATTTTTTTTTCTGGAATCCTGATGAGATAATTTCTGTGAGTTTGAGGAGTGGATGAAGAGTTGATAATTGGGGGGTGAAACCGAATTGATTGGGGTTATTGAGATTATTAGTGGTTATAAAAGTTTTTAATTTTTCAAGTATGATAGATTCGGTTAATTTACCAAGGGTGGAGAGGAGAGAGATGGGTCTGTAACTATCTGGGAGATGCGCGTTTTTGCCAGGTTTAAGGATAGGAAATATTATTGCAGTTTTCCAAGTTTTAGGAAAATGATTAAAAAAGAGGATTTTATTAATAATGATAGTTAGTAGGAAAATAATTTTAATTGGGAGATTTTTTAACATTTTGTTAGTAATGGTGTCTTTTCCTGGGGCTTTTTTGTTTTTTAATTTTTTAATGAAATCTATGATGTCTTGTGGGGTGGTGGGTGTGGTGTGTTCGTGAGGCGGAGGGGAGGAGAGGAAATTTTGAATAGTGAGTGAGACATTATTATCAAAAGATGGATCGGTGGTAGGATTGTTTTGGAAACTTAGTTCAAGCTGGTCGGCAAGTGTTTCAGTTTTTTGTTCGTTTGTAATAGCGGTGCCGTGTTGAGTGTTAAGGGTGGGTACTGTGGATCTTTTATTTTTAAAAAATTTTGTAGTGTTCCAAAGAGAGTTGTCTTGTGTGTTTAGTGCTTCAAGTTTTAGATTCCATGTTTTTTGTGAGAATTTGTGAATTTCTTTTTTAATTTTATTTTGTAATCTGTTGACGAGAGTTTTAATGTATGGATTTAGTGAGCGTTGGTATTGTTTTCTAAGGTTATTTTTAGTTTTAATAAGTTCTTTTATGTGGGAAGGGGTAAAAGTTTTACTTATGTGTTTGACCGGTTTTGATGCATGTTTATGTGAGTTAATTATGTTATCTGTAAGGGAATTTATGCTTGTTTCTAATTGTTGGGTGTTATTGATATTTGCAATATTTAAAAAGTTAGTGGTGTTGTGTAAGTGAGTAGTGAAAACTGACCAGCAAGTGTAGGTGGATCTGTTATTTAATTCATATGGTATATTGTAGGTGAATTCGAGAAGGACAGGGTTATGATCAGCTGAGTTCTGGGATGGAGGTAATTTTGTAAGGGTGATGAAATTCTCTAATAAGGGCAATATCTATTGTGGAGTGTGAGTTGTGACCATAACGAGTGGGGGTGGGGGGGTAAAGAATTTTGAGATCAATTTGATTGGCAAAGTGGTTTAGCTGATTCCCTCTGGTATTATTTCTATTGCAATTCCAGTTATTGTGATGAGCATTGAAATCTCCAAAAATAATGCAGTTATTATTAGTTTGTAAAATATTTTCGATATCTATGGTAAAAAGATGGGGATCAGTGCGGGGGGGGACATATATTGACGAGATGGTGATGGGATCTTGGTTGGGCGGGGTGAGAACAATGGAGGTAGATTCAATCCATTGGTGCGGTGTGGTAGGTAGGTAGTGATGTTTAAGGTTTCTTTTAATTAAGATCATAGTTCCACCGGAAGCAGCTTCTTCTGTGATTCTGTCGTTTCTGTAATTATTGTAATTTGGAATAAAAATGCTATGGTTGGGTTTAAGATGGGTTTCTTGGATTAATATTAAATCGGGGGAATATTTGGTAATGAATTCGCGAAGCTCTATTATTTTGGATTTCACGCCGTTGGCGTTCCATGAGCAAATCCTTAGACCCAGGGGGTTAAAGTTAAGGTTTGGGCTATTAATCATCAAAACTATTGTTCATAATGGCTTCAAGAATGGCGAATTTTTTGTTTTCGTTGGATTTAGCAGATTTGATTTTTGGAAGTAGTGTGAGCAGTCCAGGGATGAGGGAGATAATCTCAGCAAGTTCTTTAAGTTGTTCAATGGCGGTGAGAAGAGCATTGATTGGATTATTTTCAGAGCGTTTTCTTCTGGGTTTGGTTTGTGCAGGTATTTTAGTAGTAGTTTCTTCAGGGTGTGGCGCCATCTGTTGGTTTGAAGTGAGGGCATTTGCGTAGGTGAAATTTTCTTTTACTTTATTGCTGGAAGATTTACTTTCTGATCCTTTCGGTGGTTTAGGAAATGCTTTACAACCTCCATAGGAGGCTGCGTGGCCGGTGATGTTGCAGTTAATGCAGGTGATTTCTTCGATTTTTCCTTGGATCTCGCATTCTCTGGTGGGATGGGGTCCGGAACACTTTATGCATCGTGGAGTCATATGGCAGTTTTGAGATGAGTGGTGGAAATTATTGCAGTTAAAACATTGGGTGACTTGGTTTGATTTGTATTGATCAACGGTTATTGACATGTAGCAGATGTTGTTTATTTCGTAGATTTTTTGATTCTTTTCTGTCCTAGGCAGAGTGACCATAAAAACCGGAAGTGGAAGTTTGGTGCGGCGGTGGATCAGTTGGTTTACTTTTGAGTAGGTGAATCCCATTTCTGAAAGTTCCTCTTCAATATCTGTTATAGGGGTATCTCTTGGAAGTCCTTTAAAAACTATTTTAATAGGTCTTGTTTCCTTCGGTTGAATGACGTAATATTGATAGTTAGTATTTTCAAGTGTTTTAGCTAATTTCCGGTATTCTTCGAAGGTATCTGTGTAGAGTTTTATGTATTCTCCCGAAAGTCTTGTTCTAAGTTTAGGTATGGCTGAGGGCAGTTCTTTAAGTTGATTTCGGTAGTTTTTGTGGATCTTGAGCATAATTGGGGGTGGAAGATTTTTGGTTGTTGCTATTTGTTGTGATGGAGTTTTTGAAGAGGTGGGGTATGTGTGGGAGGCTGATGGTTTAGAGATTGATGAATTCTTTTCAATTTCAGAAATGGCGAGGCCTGCAAATTTATTTTGAGTTTGTAATGGGATGTTGAGTGTGGTGGAGAGATTTAGTTGACGTTTAGTTTTGTTTTTTGGTGGGGTTATAAAACCGTCCGTGTCCGTTTTGCGTTTAATTGTGCTTCGTGTGGGTGAGGATGGGGGTGTGTGATGAGTGGGGCAGCCAGTAGCATCGCAAGGCGCTAATTGAGAGTACTCACCAGATAGTAGATCTCTTTGACGTCTGAGTCCGTGGATCATGGTGCGGTGGTTTGTGTAGATAGGATGGTCCAGAAGTCCTTGCCTTTCCAGATTTTTCATGAGGATTTCCGTATGATCGATTGAGTCGGTGTAAGTCTTTAGTTCTTGCTCAATGAGCTTTCGTCTTAGGCATGCTGAGTGGAAGTGCTCAGGTATGGATGGAGTGGAGGCTCTAGAAGAACTTGCATTTGAACTCATATCGTGGTCCTGAAGGGATTCGTTTTCCGATTCCATGGTCGTCTTAGTAGAGGAGGAGAAAAGTTGAAAAAATTGGGAATTTATTTCCCTCGCAAATAAGCACTAAAAAGTGCTGCTGAGAAAATAATTCGGAATTGAAGTTTAAATATAGTAGCTAGGCGAAACAAGCATAAAGTTCTACTCATCAATCGATGGTAGTGTCATCGCTCCTGCTTCCTATTAAGGTCTCTATTAATCCATCGGCTTCGAAGGTTCGAAGGTGTGTAAATTACGGAGTACCTCTCCCCATTATGGGAGATACCTCCACATCAGAACTATTGAAGAAGAGAAAATATAGAAAGTTCCATAATATTGCGTAATTTGATTTATTCAAGCACTGATGTTTATTCACCGACACCTTCTCACTAGACACGAAGAAAAAGCACCCTTCATGGGAGCTGGCACTCGTCATATGTATTCCAAGTCAATCTGTTTTAAAGAAGGCAAGGATGGTCTCATCGGCTGGAAATG
>BMAW01002184.1:0-13439 GCA_019974015.1 Nephila pilipes | reverse complement strand
AGTGCGTCACTTGTGTTTACAGATTTAACGTGCATCAGCTCAGGCTACATGACGGGTCGTTAGTTTACTTCAGTTTTTATTAACGACGCACTAGAAAAATAACGAAGACTATTGGCGACGGACCTCGTAATTTAGAACCACGGTCAAGTGACGAGGACGAGACCTGAGCAGGCACCCCCCGCTCTCCTAACATCCACACCACGTCAACGTTATGACTTTGGGCCCCGAACATATTTAACGTGCATCAGCCCTATCTACACAGCGGGTCTTTGACTGCTAAGAATCGAAACCGCGACTGAACGAAAACCGCCGGCTAAGAACCTTGATCACTAACCTACCTCGGCCTCTACACTACTCGAATGAGACCTCTTCGAACCGCAATGGATTAAACATGTATAATCCCGGTTAATCGGACGTATTTAGGAGTACCAAGGTTTGAACTCTCGATTCGATGAAAATCGCCGTTGACCATTCCCAGACCATAGCCACTAGGCTATTGTGGCGTTGGGATTAGCTTATTATTTACTTATCAACTTCCTACTTAACAATAACAGGTGTGCTACAGCTGATGATCCTCATAATCCTGAACCTTGGTCTAGTGACAGGTTTTATCCCGAGCCAACACTGAACTCTCCAGAATCCCACACCATCGTTACGAGGGGATTTTGATTACGAATGTTTATGAATATCACGTGAAGAAGCAACACGAGGGATGTTTGTGATTGGGAAGAATAAGAATCATTCATTCAACGTGTTTAGTTCTCTCAAAAGTGGGTAAGTGTTATCAGGGATAGAAGAAAGCAATGACTCAATGGTCCTTTATAACGATGTTAATGTGGCTATCGTGTCCGTACAGTGGACAGCATCTGAAATAATAATTTATTCTACCAACCTATGCTACACCACATGCATATTTTAAGCCCTATTCAATTTTGTATGCATTTATTCTAGTAAAAATTACTTAAACATTTAGTACAAATAGTTTATAATATATAGCTGTATATAAAAATGGCTGGCCATGATCTCTACTACAACGTAGGGTCTCATAAAGAGAAATCATTAAAATAATCTACATGATAGAGGTTTTGTATTTGATGTGTACATGAACAGAAATTATTCTTTCATTTAACATAGAAAGCTTACCACAGTTTCACAATGTAAGGAAAAATTTACGGTTTTGCAGCCTAGTGGTCATGATTGCGGATGTTGTTTACTTCGAAAAGAGATTTTGAGCCTTAGTGTTGTTAAAGCCCCAAAGGGTAGCAAGGGTGAAGATTTTCAAGTACACTTGAGGTTTCAGGTCATCCTGTTGGAGCCTTGTAGAAGGCACAGAGAGATGCCCCCTCCGGTATGGTGCTCGTCGCTGGAATCGAGGCTACGAATTACCAAACAATTGTCATAGTGTTGGATCTCGGTACGACGTGAATATGTAATCACAAATACTACGAAAAATGCTTTTATATTTATTGTAATTTGTGTGCACGAAGTTTGAGAAGAAAGCATTGATTAAGAATATAAATCATTTATTAACAGTTGAATACAATTCTCACGTAAAATGCATCGACATAGCAAATAAAATGTAAACGACTTAAAATTCATCTTATTTCACATTATATGATACACCTCCGAACTTTAAAAACAGCTGGTAAATAAGCTTCTATAAGATCACATATCGTACAATATCTCATCCACTTGGACCAAGTCTCTTGACAAAGTTGAATAATTAAACTCGGAGCATATAAACATATAATGGTACAGGTACCAGAGAAACAAACCGAGAAATATGCATGCAAAGAGCATACTTAAAAATCTTTCAGCAAGATGATTGTTACGCATTTTTATAAAACACGACAGGAGGATAAACAGTACTAAAAACCGATAGCAGATATATCCCTGCATGATCACTTTGTGCACAGTTACCTGCAAGGAAATTTTACACAGTTAAATATTGTTCCTAAGTATTTTCTAAACTGTAAATAAAGGAAAGATCCAAGTTTTCTTTATAAATTGATTAAGTTTTGATTGCATTAAATTAGTACCACTATTATCTACTAAAACATATTTACGATAAAGCTTAAAATAATGAAGATCTTACTGGTGATTAGCTTTTCTCCAGGCTAAGGATATTCAGTGTCCGATACATTTTGAATACACATCTTTTAAATTTCTAGATACAGGCTACTTTACAGTGCTTGGATCTGTATCTTTTAATACGTACGTAACAACGGCAGCGAATTGATCCTGGTCGCTGGATCGCAGCTGATCATATTCTCCTCAGAAGAAGTGAATATTTGTGGTTTCAAAGTGCGGAATTAAATATCACTCACTTGCACCTTTGTTTTGAAAATGCTGCAGCAATTACGTATGCAAATGCCACGAAGTCCACTAATACACTTCTAGCAACATGACGGTTGTCGTATGAAGGTTTTGTTTGGAAACTCACAACGGGGAATGGACGACGGGTAACGGCAACAAAAAAAAATCGCGCTTAAGAATTTAGGATAACGGCACAAATTTTATACAGACATAGAAATGTCATATGTTTTCATAATTGATGTTTTTTAGTTGGGAAATCTACAAGATAGCTTATAATCAGAAATTTAAATTTAAAAAAGGCAAGAAATTAACTTCATTGTAATAATTAAAGCAAGCCAATTCTCTTGAAAAGTGATATTATTGAAATTATTGTCGAAATTATTTACATTCTTATATTTTTAACAAATAAACGAACTTTTTTAATTATCTAAGCCCTACAAATTTAACATTTCAAATTTCGAGGTATTCAGTTTTCAAATTTGACTTTTAAATTTGTAAAAAGAAATTGTCTATGACAAAAAAAGAAACATGTGCATACTTATTTAAAAACACTAATATTCCACTAAAGGGCACTCGTCAGTCAATTGTTCTACCTACAACAAATATACCACAACAATAACACATCTTATATATTCACCTAAATCATCAAGAAACTTAACACGCATGTGCAGATTGGTGACAAACACATTAAGGGTTAATACAACCCACCATTATGATATCACTTTACAGTCGGCACTCATGCACGTTAAATCTGCTGTGGCCCAAAGTCTGCTATTTGCCGTTGTGAAAGTAAGGAGAATTGAATGCCAACTCAGCTGTTGTCCTCGTCTCTTGACAAATTTACGAGGTCCTTCTCCAATAGCCCTTGTGTTTCTTCTAGTTCAATATTACTAAAATAACCAACAACATAACTCTGTTGCTAATAAAGGTTGGTTGTGTAGTGGGGTTAGTGCAAATTAAATTTCTGAAAGCTAAATGTTATTTTGTTGGCATGGTGAAGAGTATAGACAGAAATTTTCTATCTGAGGTGTCATTCTCGTCAAAGTGGCTCATAAATTATGAGTACATCCTCAAAAAACTTCTTGATGCTTCTTTGGTTGTGACTTGAGTTTTTTATTAATATCGTACTCACGTGCAAACAAGGACTAACAGAGACGAACATTGTAATTTTGAATCTCGGTCAAATGATGTGCTTGATAATGAAGTTTATTGGCACAAGTGCCAGATGTAGCCATGCTGCGCCAAGCAAAATTTAACTGTGATCTAGACATGTGAATTTTTTTTTAAAAGGTTAAAGATAGTTCACGAAAAAAAAGGAAGTGGCCGCCCTAGCCTAGTTGCCATGCCTTCGGATTCAAGGCAGTCGGTTTTCATGCAGTCCCAGATTCGATCTTTGGCCGCTGAAGTCCCGTCGTGTAGCAGGGGCTCATGCACATTAAATCTGTCAGGGCCCCAAATCCTTCCGTTGGCATGCTGTGCATGTTGAATAAAGGGATGCCAGATCATGTGTCGTCCTCGTCTCTTGAACACGGTTCAAAATTACGAGGTCTGTCGCCAATAGCCCTCGTGGTGCTACTTATGCGACGTTTATAAAAACTAAACTAATGGACAAGAATAAGGGTCGAAAATGGAGAAGAATTACTAGGGTATTTCGGTAGCTTGTCACACGTGTTCTATAAAGATATTAAAATCTATGGAAAAGAAAAAGATCACTAGAATGCATCGAGAATATTAAGCAAACATTTACAGCCAAACATCTCCCATATGTGTCTAGAAATATCACTTTCACGAATCGTGGCTTCTTTATTCAACCAAAACGCCTTTGAGTTACACATAAGGATCCGGTTTTACTTTGAAAAACTAACCGTATAATACATACGTAAATAAATACAAACTGTGAGATATTTTGGATATAACCGGGACTAATACGAAGTGTAAGTAAATTTATAAGTCACCTGAAAGTGTTTCGTTTGAATTAGATTAGTTTAGTTTATATTTATTAACGTCGCACTAGAAGCAACACGAGGGCTATTGGCGACGGACCTCGTAATTTTGAACCACGGTCAAGTGACGAGGACGACACCTGAGCTGGCACCCCCCTCTCCTAACATCCACACCACGCCAACGGGAGGACTTTGGGCCCCGAACAGATTTAACGTGCATCAGCCCCGGCTACACGGCGGGTCTTTGGTGGCCAAGGAAAGTCTTTAGTGGCATCAAGGCTTGAACTCAAGACTCTACGAAAGCCACCAGTCCTCGTTCAAGAGCACTAGGTTACTATTGCCACCAGACCTCATAGTTTTGAATGTCGGTCAATTGATGACAATGACATCCGAAAAGTCACCTCTGTATCCAAATTTTCACTCCTCGTCCCGTGAAGACCTCGAAAAAAGAAAATGCTTCAACCCCGTTACACGTCGGGTCTTTCATGACCACTAAGTTCTATCTTAATTTTTTAAGCTTCAGAGATTTAGTTTCTATTAAAGATGAATTAGAAGCAACCTGAATTCTATTGGTGATGCACCAGTAATTTTCATCCTCGGTTAAGTTACGAGCGCGACATCCGAGTTGTTACCCCATCTCCTACACGAGGACTTTGAGCCCCGACAGATGAAACTTACATCAGCTACGTTTACAAGACGGATCTTCAGTAGCCAAGGATCGAATCCACGACTGAACGAAAACCACCGGCCTCGAATGCGAAATCATGACCACTAGGCTACCGTTTTCCTCTTGATCTTCAGAAAATGAGTACATTTTCTTTATGATTAACTCTACAAATTAAACTTATTCTTTGGAAAATTGTAATACTTTAGATGAAATTTAATTTTATAGCAGTAAATATTGAATCAACGGCGCACCGAACTAGAACAAATTAAGGTGTACTGGTGTTTTAGTATTCTGTACATTATATCCCTAACAAGCTTAAATATTTCAGACAAATAAAGGAAAAAAGGAGGAACACTGACCGTAATCTAACATTAAGTCTTTCTGTGGGAATTGTAACTCTGAGGTAATTCTCTACTGTGGTAAAATGACAAGTTACACGATTTAAATTTTCTTATAACACAGTCGCATTAATTTTTTTAAACTTATTATCATAAGCTTATATTAGCAGCATTGGGAGTCTTCATAATGCAAAAGAATTAGCGGTTAAAAAAAAAATTGTATATTTTTTTTGTGTACTCCGTTTGATTTTTTGTGAGAGTTTGGAGAAAGATGCCTGCAGAGATTTAAAACTAGTCATATGATATAAGTTCAGAATTACAAGGTTCGTTGGTAAAAGATGTCGATTTGAATTAATGTGCCCCGTTTGTAATCAGTCTAGTGAAATTTGAGTTATGCTATTGAGAAGTCATTTTAGAAAAAGGTGGAATCTGCAGTTATTTTATAAACGTTATACTGAAAGTAACAGTAGTGTTATAAAGCAACTAATATCGTAGTTTTTATCCTCGGTCAAGTGACAAGGATATCAATTAAGCTGGCAGCAGCATCTAAATTCCATACTACGCGAACGGGAGTTCTTTGAGCCTCGATTCATTAAACATGCATAATCCCGGCTAATTGCACGTATTTAATTGTATAAAGGCTCGAAACCTCGATTCTATCAAAACCCGCCGTCCACGAGTACCAGACCATGACCACTTGGCCATTGTGAAATTGGGATTAGACTGTTGATTAAATACGTATCGACTTCCTACTAATTACTTATCAACAATGTGAGTGCTAAAGCTGATGAACCTCATAATCGCGAGCCTTGATTTAGTGATCAGGTTGTATCCCGAGATAACACTCAACTGTCCAAATTTTCACAATTTCTTTAAGAGAGGATTTTTATTACGAATGCTTATGAACATCACAAAGAGAAGAAACACGAGGGCTGTTTGCGATTAGGACGAATATGTTTAGTTTAGTTTTTCTTAACGTCGCACTAGAAGCAACATGAGGGCTATTGACGACGGACCTCGTAATTTTGAATCACGGTCAAGTGACGAGGACGACACCTGAGCTGGCACCCCTCCTCCTAACATCCCCACCATGCCAACGGGAGGACTTAGGGCCCCGAACAGATTTAACGTGCATCAGCCCCGGCTACACGGCGGGTCTTTAGCGGCCAAGGATCGATTCCACGACTGAACGAAAACCACCAGCCGCTATCCACGACCTTGACTACTAGGCTACCACGGCCCCCTAGGACGAATAAGAGCCTCTGTACATTCAACGAGATTAATTCATTCATAAAAATTAATATTTAGTGATATCAGGAGTTAAACGAACCATTCAGAAAGACTCGTTGGCCATTAAGAATGATATTAATTGCACTATCGAGGCAGTGCAGTGAGCAACATCTGAAATTTTTAATTATTATACCAACCTATGCCACACCACATGCATATTTTATGCCCAATTCAATTTTCTCTGCTTTTAATCTGGTAACAATTACTTCAATATTTAGTAAAAATTGGATTATAATATGCAGCTATACATGGACTCTACTACAACTTATTGTATGAAAATGGAAATCATTGAAATAATTTACATGAAAGAGATTTTATACTTAATACGAATATGAACAAAAATTTGTCTCATCTACGATAACAAGCTTACCAAAGAATCACCAAGCAAAGATCAATTAATGGTTTTAGTAGTATAGTGGTCATGTTTGCGGACGGTGTTGTTAGCGTCCAAAAGAGAGTGACTCCTAAGGCTGCTAAACTCCCAAAGTTTAGGGAGAGTGAAGCATTTTAAGTGTGGTTGAGGTTTCATTTTATTATCTTAGCGCATTGTAAAAGGTATGCTCAGGTATGGTCCTCGTCACTGGAAAAGAGGCGACGAATTTCCTAAACAATTGCCATCGAGTTGGATCTCTTAGCGACGTTAATATGTAATCACAAATTGGAGAAAAAATGATTTTATATTTATTCTAATTTGTGAGCACGAAGTTTAATAAAGTATTGCTTAAGAATATAAATTTTTTATTAACAGTCGAATACAATTCTCTTGTTAAGTGCGTCGACATAACAAATAAAATGTAAACTACGTAAAATTCATTTTATTTCAAGTTGTATGATACACCTCCGAACTTTACAAATTGCTGGTAAACAAACTTCTATAAGATCACATATCATACAATAACTCATCAACTTGGAGCTAGTCTCTTGACAAAGTAATGTAATCATACGTTTCGCATGCAAATTGGTACAGGAACCAGAGAGACAAACAGAGAAATATGCATGCAAAGAGCATACTTAAAAACATCTCAAATAAAAGAGCAACAATACGCATTTCTATAAAACAGGGCAGGAGGATAAACAGTACTAAAAAGCCAAAGCAGATATATCTCAGCATGTTCTTTTTATGCACAGTTACCTGCAAGGAAATTTTACACAGTTAAATATTGTTCTGAAGTATTTATTAAAATGCGGATACAGGAAAGATACAAGTTTTCTTAAGAAATCGATTCTGTTTTGGTTGCATTAAATTCGTACTACTAACAGCTACTAAAACATATTTAAGCAACGGCTAAAAATAATGAAGCTCTTACTGGTTGGTGACAAAACTTTTCTCCAGACTACGGATAATCAGTGTGTCCGATAAATTTTAGATACATACTTTTTAAATTTCTAGTGACTGACTACCTTACAGTGCTTAGATCAGTATCTTTTAATACGTATGTGACCACAAAAGTGAATTGATCCTGGTCGATAACTCGATGATTACGATGTTCTCGTCAGAAGACGTGAACTTATGGTTTCAAAGTGCGAAATTAAAAATCACTCACTGACACTTTAATTTGAAATGGCTGCGTCAGTTACGTATGCAAACGCTACGAAGACCATTAATATAATTCTGGAAATGTGACGATTGCCGTATGAAGGTCTTGTTTAAAAACTCACAACAGATAATGAACGACGGGTAACGGCAATAAAAAAAATCACGCTGAAAAAACTAGATGACAGCATATATATTTTATACACACATAGAAACGTCAGATGTTTTCAAAATTGATGTCTTTTAATTGGAAAGTCTACAATATAGCTTACCAACAAAAATCTAAATTTAAAAGTTAAGAAATTAATTCCATTGTATTAATTAAAGCAAGAAAATTCTCTTGAAAAGTGATATTTTTGAAAATATTGTAGAATTTATTCACATTCTTGTATTTTTAACAAATTAACGAACTTTTTGAGTTATCTCAGCCCTATAAATTTAACATTTCAAATTTCGAGGTACTCAATTTTCAAATGTGATTTTAAATTTACAAAAATAAATTGTTGGAGAGAAAAAAAAAAGAAACATGTACATACTTAATTAAAAACACTAATATTCCCCTAAAGGGCACGCGTCAGTCAATTGTTCGAACTACAACTATTATACCACAACAATAACGCATCTTATATATTCACCTAAATCATCAAGAATCTTAACACGCATGTGCGGATAGGTGACAAACATATTAATGGTTAATACAACCCACCATTATGATATCACTGTACAGCTGGCACTGATTCACGTTAAATCTGTTGTGGCCCAAAGTCTGCTGTTTGCCGGTGTGAAAGTAATGAGAAGCGAATACCAGCTCTGGTGTCGTCCTCGTCTCTTGACAAATTTACGAGGTGCGTCTCCAATAGACTATGTGTTTCTTCTAGTTCGACGTTACTAAAATAACCTACAACCAACTCTGATTCTAATAAAGAAATGTTGTGTTGTGGGGTTAGGGCAAATTCCATTTCTGAAAACTAAATGATATTTTGTTGACATGGTGAAGAGTATAGAGAGAAATTTGCCAAATGAGGTGTCGTCATCGTCAAAGTGGCTCATAAATTATAAGTACATCCTCAAAAAACTTCATGATGCTTCTTTGGTTGTGTCTTGAGTGTTTTATTTTTGTCGTACTCGGAGGCAACACTAGGACTAACAGAGACGAACATTGTAATTTTGAATCTCGTTCAAATGATGTGCGTGATAGTAAGGTTTATATTCGCAAGAGCCATATGTAGCCATGCTGCACCAACCAAAATGTAACTGTGATCTAAACTTGTGAAAATTTTTTAAAACTTTAAAAATAGTTCACGGAAAAAAAAGGGGGTGGCTGCGGTAGCCTAGTGGTCATGCCTTCGGAATCAGGACCGGCGGTTTTCCTGCAATCCTTGATTCGATCCTTGGCCGCTTAAGACCCGTCGTGTAGCAGAGGCTGATGCACTTTAAATCTCTCGGGGCCAAAATGCTCCCGTTGGCGTGCTGTGGATGTTAGGAGAGGGGATGCCATGTCATGTGTCGACCTCGTCTCTTGAACAAGGTTCAAAATTAGGAGGTCTGTCGCTAATACCCCTCATGTGGCTACTACTGCGACGTTAATAAAAACTAAACTAATGGTATAGAATAAGTGTCGAAAATAGAGAAGGATTGCTAGGGTATTCCGGTGGTGTGTAATACGTGCTTCCTAAACACATTAAAACCAATGGAAAAGAAAAAGATCACTAGAGTGCATCGAGATTATTAAGCAAACATTTACAGCCAAAATTCTCCACTATGTGGGTAGAAATATCACTTTCACGAATCGTGGCTACTTTATTCAACCGAAACGCCTTTCAGTTACACATAAGGATCCCGTGTTACTTTGAAAAAAATACCGTATAATATATACGTAAATAAATACAAACTGTGAGATATTTTGGATGGAACAGGGACTATTACAAAGTGACAGTAATTTTAAAAGTCACCTGAAAGTGTTTCGTTTGAAATAGATTTCGGTTAAAGATATATTGTAAATAGATGTTACATCTTTGTTAGAATGCTTAGAAAATTACAGCTTTTCAAAGTGTACTTACACATGTGTGTTACATATATGAAAAAAGAATGTGGAATTAAATTAAAAAATTTCAATGAACCCATCGGAACTTGAATCTTGCCTAAATTCTCGTGTTCATAATTTTTCAGAGAGAAAAAAAATATATGATTTTTAAAGAGTTTACTCTTATCACACCAATTGTGGAAATAAACAGGGCGTGCGGTATTTTCCTAATAAATAAATTTTATTTCGTTAAATAGCAGATAAAACGCAATTCCTTTGTAGTTAAAAAACCAGACTAGAAATTAAACTATTTTCTGGCATTACGCGGGATCAGTGCAAGTACATTTTAAGACCGCATTACAACAAGAATTTTTAAACGATTTTGTCATTCGAACTCCGAATATTCCGATGTTAAATCATATGCAGCCAATTTATAGAAAAAATTATCTTTGAGGATCCGAGATTCTACTTTTTGGACATTCCATGTTATTAAGAGCTTTTTCTTAACATTGAAATGCTTTGGTTTTAACACTTAGTTGCTAGCAGAGTAGATAAGGTTGGTTGAAGTGGAATCAATGACACATCAAATAGAGAAAATCTTGTGTTACTGGTGTTTTGGATATATGTATTTTATCTCCTTATTGTTTTCTTGAAGACATGACTTACTCAAGTACAGCAAGCAAACATTGGAAAAAATATTGCAGACTGAACATTCATTTAAGGTTATCCATGGGAACTGTTTTTCTTCAATTTGTGAGGTAATCATCGAGTGATGCATACAATAGTTGTTATTTAAGATATGAATCTTTATTACAAACAAATTAAATTAGAAATTCTCTGAAAACGAATAGCATAATCATATCTAGTTAGGAAAACTATAAATTTCTAAATGAAATAATGGTGTCAGAAAAGTAAAAAAATTATGCACTTTAAGATTTATCCTGAGTCCTCCATTCTTGGCTTGACTTTAAATATAGACTTCATACAAAAAGGTTTCATTTCAACTCAATAGAACAGATTATATAAATCTCTGGTTAAAGGTCAAGAGAAAACGTAGTGAACAGCATCTTCTACATAGACACAGGAGCTAACATTTCTATTTTTAAAATTAGAACGATTTAACTATCAAACATAGAGACCATGACCAGTTAAGAAGCAAAAAATAAGACCAGATTTGACATAAAAACTGAGATTTAGTCTCGGAATATAGGGCTCAACACAAATACAATTATTACAAGATGACCTCTAGACCTCTCAGCTTGAGATGGAGAGAAAGCTTATTTTTAGATAACGATATGGATACTGAATAACAGGGAAATTCCTTCCCTCACCATCATGACAGCGAGTCGAGATTTCGGTCCGAAAACTGAATTAACATAATTATGTAAATTAAATATTTATACATTTAGGACACCTCCGGCAAAGAAGCCAGGGTGAATAAACTTTAAGAATGGAAATTATTTTTCTGATTTGAATTAGGTAAACGGTTGTATTTATTCATAACGCAATTTAAGCTTAAAATATTTACTAAAATGTTTTTATTACATTTTAAAGATTACATATATATCTATTATTATTTAATTTATAATTTAACAACCATAAGATTGTATAAAAATTTAAATCTTAGGTTTTCAAAGATAAATTAGGAACAAAATCAAGATATTTATATGTAGAGCCTCAAAGAATAATTCCTTAGAATGAGAAACTGATTATTGTGACTCACTGTAGAATTGACCTGTGACCAATACTACATTTTTGTGTTCATAAATTTAGTGCTCTCTCGTACACCAAATTTTGTCGCGCCAACTTTTCTATCTAATGAGAACATTCTCGCTTTCTTTGGAGCTTATTCACCGTAAATCAACCTTCCTTTTTATTACTGCTTTGTTTCCGGTGTTTAAGAGGGGATCTAATCTCTTCGATACGATAACTAGACGCAAATCAGGAATGGCTCTCCCTTGTGGTTGGAATCTTTAATACTGATTTAGCAACCAACGGCTTCCAAATCAACATATTTATGAGTAATAATCAAATTACATTCATTACCATTTAAAATATAGCAGCATATTATGGAGTTTTGCTTGCAACAAATACTTTTTGAAATATCATGGTATTTTGTTTATAACACATGGATCAATAAGTTCCGAGACTAACCCAGAGATGGCACTCGTAGTAAACCAGTAACCAGGTCTTTCTAGAGTTCTAACCTTTGCTTGAAACGTGTCAAAATTTTAAGTCGATCGGACCAGAAACAGCTGAGTTATCGTGGTTGGAGTAATGTCGTTTTGTAGTTTGTTTAAAAAATGGAAAAAACCGAGTTTCGTGTGCTGATAAAACATTGTTTTTTAATGGATAAAAACACCGTGCAAGCGAAACAATGGATTGAAAAATGTTACTCGGAATCTTGTCCATCAAAAGCAACGATTTGTCGGTGGTTTGCCGAGTTTAAACGTGGTCGTACCGACACAAATGACGCGGAACGCTCGGGTAGACCTGTGGAAGCCGTTACACCGGAAAATGTGAGTGAAGTGACAAAAATTATAATGAAAGATCGTAAAGTGAAGCTCCGTGAGATTGCTGAGATGACACAGATATCATATGGAAGTGTATTTACTATCCTTCATGAAAAATTGAGCATGAAAAAGGTTTTTTCCAAGTGGGTGCCGCGATTGCTTTCGATGGAACAAAAACAGCAACAAGTCGATGATGCAGAAAGCTGTTTATCGCTATTTACTCGCAACAAAAAGGATTTCTTGCGTCGTTACGTGACCATAGACGAAACATGGATACATCACTACACTCCAGAGTCGAAGCGGCAGTCATCCACAGCTGGCGAAAGCCGTCCGAAGCGTCCGAAAACGCAGCAGTCAGCTGGCAAAGTCATGGCGTCAGTTTTTCGGGATACGCATGGCGTGATTTTCATTGACTACCTCGAAAAAGGTAAATCGATCAACAGTGATTATTATATTGACTTGCTGGTGCGTTTGATGGAGGAAATCGCAAAAAAAACGACCGCACAGTCTCGGGACTTATTGATCCATGTGTTAGAGATGGCAGTTAAGGTGTCATTCCTGTTATTAAACAATTGATCAAAATTACGTGGTTCTTCGCAAAACGGATTCATATTGCCTCTCAAGGTAACTTGACATCTTATACAATCAGTTAAAAAAACACTCCGAATACTTGTTTTTAATAAATATATGATCATTTGCATATTGAATGCCCTCTTCCAACTTTTGCACATTTTTTCATTCTGGAAACCTAAATTAATTGCATCAAATAATAAAATGTACATCGTATATGTCACAAATACAATTTGATTAACTGT
>BMAW01002179.1:418495-434564 GCA_019974015.1 Nephila pilipes | reverse complement strand
CATGTTCTTCGGAAAGTTCGGAATATTAGGCGACTATAGTCTAAATTTCCGTTAAATATTAATATTTGAATGGAATACATATCAAAATCATTATGAATTATTTTAGGTAATCTATACTCTTAAAAACATGTGGATCAAATTTTAAAACAATATAAGTAAAGCTTATTTTGAAGGCGAAGTAAAATGATGAATATTCGTGAAATTAAGTTTAATTACATAAATTTTTATTTGTCGCAAAATTAGAAAAAATATTAGTTTCTTACAGTATACAATTTGCTGTAATAAATTTATTATTAAGATGTAGCATAGCAAAAAGAAAACTTTTAAAAATTCACTCATACAAAAGAAAAATCCATTTAACAAAGAGAAATAATATTTTATATATATATATACACATATATATATATACACATATATATATATACATACATAATGAATACTATCTGTAATTAAACAATAAAATATGATAATTAAAAATAATTTTAAAAATAAAATTCCAAATAATATAAATAAACGACAAAGAAACCATTATTACAATCTTAAGCAAAATTTATGTCTACAAAAGTATACAATGTAATAACAAATCATTTTAAATGTATGAAAAAACACGAAGTTAAATGCATATATAAAGCATTAATAGAGAGAGAGAGAGAGAGAAAAAAAAATAAAGAAATTAAAAAAAATGAAGAAAAGTAAAAAAAGATTGAATATAATACAATTAATGCTGTAATTGGCTACAGAATGTTATAAACAGAACTTTCCAGATTCTTTCAAATTGTCCCCTTCAGCAATCACATAATATAAAATATGGTTATAAAATCAAAGGTGCGGCTGAACAGATATCAACTAAAATTCTATTCAGCAAAACCATTTAAAAAAAACCTAGAAAAATCTAAAAAATATTTACAACATGAAACGTAAAACAATAATACAAAATTATTATAAAATAAAATTATATGTGTTAGGCTTACATAAGATATATACGAATGTACATAATACTAACAAGTAAAATTCCTGTCAAATATATTCTGTTAGTTTATCAATGAAGCGATTGTTTTCGAATCTTCTGAACAAAAGATGATTCTTTGAAAAAATTTCTTCACAAGCGAGAATAGTTTTTTTTTTTGTTTAGAATTTCTTGCTACTAGATTATTAGCTTTCACATGACTAACTTACAGGATTTCAAAGTGATGCTTCTTTAGAATGAGTATTTTGTTTATTTATTTATTTTTTACTCTTAACAAGTAGTCCTAAGTAGAATTTTCGTAAACAAAATTACACGTGAAATAGTTATTGCTTCAATACTGCTTCTCTGAAGTGATAGGCTTTGTTGTAGAATTTTCAAGCAATATTCTTTAGCTTCTAACTATTTTCGAAAATTTGAATGCATAAAATAATATGTTTTCTTCATATTTGTAATTCCGAAATAACCTGTTTTGTTCCTTGTGATGATTCGAATTTAATAACTTCTGCTTGATACTGAAAAAATAGACATTGTTTAGATAAATTATGGTTAGTCTCGCAAAGAATTTAAATTGTGAATTGCAAATAACTTCGAAATATGAAAATCTAAATTGAACAAAGAATTACTATTAATTCTTCTTTTTAAGTGGTTAACTATATAAATTTGCGTTTGTAGAACAATACACTGATTTGAAACCGCAGTATTAACACAAAGGTATTGAGTGAAGAACTAAACACAAAACAAAATAATAATAACGTATTCAATGATGGCACACTATCTTTAAAAAATTCAATTTTTATAATTAAAAATATGCAATAAGTTAAGCATCAGTTATTTAATTTTTACATCATAACTTTCACTAAAATGTTTATGAGGTAGTTTTCTTTATGATGGGATGACAATCATTTAAGAAAATACTGACGTCTAAAATATTAACGACATTTATAGCAGTAATTTAGTTGTGTTGGAATTTTAATAAATCTGGTTAATGTTTTTTGGAATCTTGATCAGATCATTTACAATCTACACAAATGATGAATCTCAATCGATTTTAAGTAAATTATCAAGAATACAATCCGAAAAAAAGAAGAAATTATTTAGTATTAACTTGTGATTTAAAAATAGGAATTGCATGTATGAATTCCAAAACTATTATCAGCGAATCCTTTTCAAATTGAAGAATGTAAGAAAATGAATTAGTTTCATTCTCTCTAATTCAACATCAAAATTAGAATAAAAATTACGCTCAATCATTCCATAATATTCCATTAAATTCAGAGTAAATAATTTTTATTGCTTATTAACATCGCACTTTGAAGCAACACTAAGGCTGTCGGAAAAGAATTTCATTATTTTGAGCCTCAACTAAGTGACAAGGGCGACACCTGAGCTGGTACCTTCCTCTCTGAAATTCCACACTGCACCTCGGAATGACATGGGATCTAAACAAGATTTAACATGCATTAACTTCGCTACACGGTGGGTCTTCATTGGTTTCAGGGCTCGAACTTTATAAGAAAAAGAGTAACATAGCACAGAATGAAAACTATTACAATATCAGAAGCATCAAATCGAAGAAACGGGGAATTTGCCTCAAATATTAATATAGAGTAAAGTTGGTTTTCATTCTTATACCCAGCCGGAAATTTTACAGTTTTAACAGTCACAAAGAAGTAAAATTATATTAAGACATTCATACATTCTGCTACATTCATACATTTTTTTAAAAAAATTGAAATTTAAGTTTAAAATTAATAATTGTTTAAAGTTTGTGACATTAGACTGTTCGCAATTTTCTCTTCATTAACCTTGGGGACTTTTTTCGAGTTGAATTGCATAGAATTACAACTTCTTCCCAACTACATTGAAACTTGATTAGTCAAATTAAATGCAGATAGCAGTGAATTGAAGTGATTCAGATATAATGATGTATAAATAATATTCAATTAATGGAAAATGAAGGGAGGTAGAGGATAAGGACTTGCGATTAGAAAATTGTTATCCAGATTGAAATTCTTCAGCTAGTTTTGTTGAATGAAGATAGAGTTCCACTAAAAATATTGAACTACGTAGTTAATGTCGAAGATAGTTGTTAAATTAAGAACCAGGGACCTAGTAAGATAGATTTCTTATTTAAATCATAAAGTTAAGTTGAGATTCTAAATAGAGCAACCTTAGGTATTCTACAGTGATAATAAATAAAGAATACTTTGTTTTTGGGTGTCTTCAATAAGATTTTAGTATTTTTTTATTATTATATTGAATTGGGATTTGACACAAGAGCTGAATAACAAAGGATAGGCGCCAAACGTTTACAATAAATCGAACTTTTACATAGTAAAGATTAGTGAAAAAAATAACGGTTTAACTTGATTCGGAATTGAAAAACAACTCAACTTGACGAGCATAGTAGGAAGAACGCGAGGCGAGTTCGAAGAACAACTGAACTGGCCGAGCAGGGCAAGAACGGCACGCTAGACGAGTCGATTGGGGGAGAAAGCGAGGAACAGGTGAACAATGGCGAACGAACTAGCCATGTCTGATAATTCTATAGATGTGTAGTATTATCTTAAATGTTGTGTTTCGTGCTGCATTAATGTTTAAATTAAAGTTTTGCAGTTAAAAAGAAAAAAGGTCTGAATGACTTATTTGTGTTACAACCACTCTCACCGCCTTACAACCAATCGATGAAAATGGATTACATTTTACTTACATAAAATATTCATTTTTAATTTTCAAGAAAAGCTTTAAAAGGCGAAACGTCAAGTAAATATTTAAATAGCAAATTATTGAAGTCGTAATTTATTGTGATTGTTGATTAATGTCACACTCAGAAGCAATGCGAGTGTTATTGGCGACGAATTTCATTACTTTGAGCCTCGGATGAATGATAAGGATGACATATGAACAGGCACATTCCTCATTATGCTTCCACACCACGCCCACGGAAACCCCGACAGATCTCCCATCTGCTCCGCTACACAGTGGGTCTTTTATGGCATCAGAACTAGAAACACTCGAATGTTTCGAAATTAAAAGCTCTAAAGCATTTTTTTCCCATGCAACAGTAAACTAACACAGTCATAGATGTCTCTTAATTATCGTTAATAGATAATATATTGTTACATTTGAATTTAATTTTTAATTTTTTATTAATAAAGTAGTTAATGAATTTTTTTTTTCATATTAAAGACTTTCATATATCAATTTATTGTGAGAGCGTATTCTAAAATATTTTCCGAAGGAGCTCCATTTGGAAACACTGTTTTCAAATAGAGTTTCCATTACGTAATTTTTAAATTCTAAAGTTTTGCCCATAGTTATCTAAAGCAATAATTATGGTTCAAAAAAAAATGTAAAAGTGTGTAGGAAACAAATTTCAATTAGAAACTTCCCATCAGCACCAAAACATTACGTACAAACGAACATTACTGCAATGTTTCCGCAAAAAAAAAGAGTTCTAAAAGCTGGAACCAAATCTTGAAAAGTGGATTTTATTAGACAATTTATCAGAACTCCGGAAAGAACTCCTACAAGCACTCAATGTGAACAAAAGGCCATCTGTGATGGCTCCCAAAACAATAGACGCCACTCCTTTGTTCAGCTTACCCCTATTTCGGCAGTTCCTTTTTATTTCCTTGTTTACACGTGTGCCCCATAAATCCGTCCTCACCAACCATCGCCCTATTTGGCGAAATAAAAGTGCATTTCTTTCCTAAAGCACCGGGTTCAATGAACAATTCTTTGCAGCCATATTACTCTTTCATCTCCAATTCCCTTCGTCAATTTCAGCTGATATCTCCACGGAATAATCTTGGCGAGTCATCCGGTCCGGAAGGTGGCTTAAAGACCTCAATTATCTAAAGTAATTCACCGGGAGCTGAATCCCAGGCAGCATTTAAGCGTAAATCGCGGAACAAAACGCACTCTTTTTCGGATGGGGCACAAAAGAGAACTATCGCGGCCCTTCTAGGGTAATGGAATCAATTCTTCAGAATGTGTTCGATGTACTATTTTTTTTTATTTCTTTCTCCTTTCCTTTTGCCTATTCCAAAATAAACGAAGTTCATTATTATTTTTTTCTCTTCTGCGTTCAAATCCAGAGAATAAAAGAACTCCCCTTTGGTAATGTTTGCCCTTTAGGTTCGCTTTCGCTCCAACCCAATCTTCTTAAGCGCACGATATTTGTTCTTTGGGGCGAGGATTTATTCCAGCCTCAGATCTCGTGATTGTTCTACCCAGTTGTTTTGGATGAGGCCTCGGAGGATTTGTGTTCATCAAATGCAATGTAAGACTCAGGAATGAAAAGTTTTAAATTGGTGGTTTGTTGTTATCAAGTGAGGAATAGGACAACAAACGCAAAAGAATTTTATTGCAAGTAAAACATTGCAAATTTAAATTGAAGCTAACGTATGCCTTTTTTTTATTTCAAAAGTCATCTTAATATTTGTCTTCCTTTTTTTAGAATTCGTTGAATCTAAAATTTACATAAATTACTTTTGGTAACGCCCTAAAAGTGTTTTATGTAAAGTCTACATTCACACACATATATTGTTGCGTTTGGAAGGAGAATTAAATGAAAAAGTGAGATAAGCTCTAAGAAAAAAATATTGATTTAATTTACTAATTATTTAATTTTTTATGTCTACAACTATTTTACAAATGAGCTTAGTGATAGGAGCTTTTGAAGACGACTGTTTTGTTTGGAATCTGATCAGAGACTGCTTTCTTTTCTGGTGAGGCAATCTACAACAGCTTTTCTTCGGCATTTTATTTCATCTCAACAATACATGCCGAAAAGCCTTAAGATTCTTGAACTGTTGGGATTGTGGATTTTTTTTTTTTTGACTTCGGTTGTCGAAATAGAACTAGATTAAAAGAGTAATTAACTGTTTATGAGTTTGTGACATTGGGCTATTCGCGGTTTCTCTTCACTAACCTTGGGGACATTTAATTAAGATTGATTGCTTTTGATAAACAACCTTTGCCCAACCAAAAATGAAACGTGAATATGTAGTTAGAAAGCAGGTAGAAATGAAGTGAAGCGGAAGAATTAGGAAATATATAAACTCCGACTGAAAGTCGCGATAGAGAGGTTGAAGGAGGAGTTGAAAGAGGTGGAAAGAGAGGTTGAAGTGGGTGATTATATTAAAAGTGTAGTGATTCAAAAGATTTAGTTATTCCAGTGTTCAACATTTGATCCAGAGTCTGTTGCAGTCGAAAAAGGATTAGTGGTAAGAGTCTGTTAGATTATTATTGGTGGGTTGAGCTAAGGTAATAAAATCCTTGCCCGGGAATGCATTAATAATTGTTGTTATATTAATTAGAAGTTAATAAATTCCTTAAATATTGTTCTAGTATCTCTTTGATTGACTTATTGTGTCTTAGTGTTTAATCATTGAATTTAGCTATGGCACAAGAGGCAGCCCAGAACGGGCAGGCGTCATAAGTTTTGTAATGTTAAAATAGGAATATTTATGTAGAGAGGATTACTTAAAATGTTATTGGAATCAATGTCGGAACTTAAACGCAACGAATACGGAACTAGAAAAGAAAGTACAGAAATGGCAATAATACAACGTACAAAAATAAAGAAAGAAAGAGACACAGAACATATTGATTTCTGCAAATTTTTTTCTTTGAATAAAAATGGGGATATATATATATATATATATATATATATATATATATATATATATTGGAGTAGTTCAATTCTAAACTATGATGAAAAATCCAGATTAATGTTAGTCATTTTTAAAGTTCAAAAATAAATGCTAAATAAATTAATAATTGATTAATAATTTTGAATAATAAATTAATAATTTTGATCACTATTCATTTTCTATATATATATATCACTTTCTAAAATTGCTTCAAAACCCTTTTCGTTTATAAATGAAGTTAGCTACTATCAAAATTCTGAAATACTTGTAGATATAGAAATGATTTACACTTTAAAATGTGCAAATGTAGGTGACCAAAAGAAATTATTTTCTCTGATATAAATGCTTAAACTTAATTCCCAATTAACTTTTGCAGCATAACTATAATTTTTTTTAAAATTTCAATTATATATTATTGTTAAACAAGAACGTGTAGACATAAACTCAAATCTAGGCAGTCAGAATTGTTTTTTGTCACACCTTTTCTATATAAAATATTCACGTTTAATATTCGTAGAAAGTTCTAAAAATCAAAACATCAGGTAGAATTTATAATAGCAAATCATTGAAGTATAATGAGTTATTATAATTACGATTTTTATTTATGCCACACTGAGAAGTAATACGGATCTATTGGTGATTGACCTCATAATCTGGAGACTCAATCAAATAACAAGGTCTAAACTTGGGCTATCACCTCCTTCACCAGGCTTCCTCATCACACCAATGGAAGGACTTGGAACTTCGACTATATTTAACGTACATCATACTCGCTATTTGCAGAGTCTTTAGTGGCTCCAGGGTTCGAAACCATGATTCGACGAAAACAACGCAGGCTGTAAGTCCTCAGCATGACTGTAAGTCATTTTAGCTGATAAAAATATAGCAAAATTTTGGCATGATGATTTAATTAAGTGTTCCCTTAAACACCAAAATAAAAAAAAATATTAAAAATGATTTTACATCAAAAAAGTTTCATAAATGACTTATTAAGGAATTAAAATAAATTGATCAAAGAATTATAATACAAATTTTCAGTGCTTATGATATATAAGCTATTTAGAAAAACAGCTATGAGACCTTCTTCACATAGATCCGGTTGTTAATATGACACTGACACGGCTACCCTTACGGAAAGACACACCTACTCGATCTTTGAATATCTTCGCTTGAGGTTCAATTTAGGTCCCCTAAATTTCGGGGGCGTGTCACAGGCATCATTATCTGCATTATCCTTCGATGGTTAGTACCTATGGGTGCAAGGTTATGAACTTGGAAATGACTTTTGTGGATTTCTCCTCTTTTGTTTGCTCAGATAATCTAACCCAAGGAGCCTATAAGAGCAGATAGAAAAAAAATTAATTGTCCTTAAAATAATGAAATAAGATACAGTAGAAAAACTATTAAACTGTAGTGTTCTAGCACGCGCCTCTAAATCTTTTATGGGTTTCTGTAGAAAAGTTACTTCATTCTTTCAATGTTTTCTGATGATGGATTTGCTGCAGTTTTTTTTTTTTTTTTTTTTTTTTTTTTTTTTTTTTTGAAAAAAATGGGTAATTATCTTGAAGAGCTTATAAGAAGCTAACATAAAGTGGTACGGTAAGACCACTTTTAAAACTTGGTGCACATTTCAAGACGACAAAGAGTGGTTGATTGAATGCTTGTTATCGTCACACTTAGAAGCAACACGAGGACAATAAGTGACAGGCTTCGTAGTTTTGCACCTCATCCAAGTGATGAAGAACATAGATGAACTTTGACACACATTCTTCTTCAAACTTCCACACCACGCCAACAAAGATCACAGCTGTTTTGAAATTCGGGATTTCCTTACGAACAAGTTATATAGTGTCCGAAACTGTATTATTTTTCTTTCGTAAAGAAAATGTCTTCAATAGGACGTGGTTTTCGTTTCACTTCAGTTTACAACAGTTAGATAGAAATAGACTTTTGATCTATAACTTTGTGTTTTGTACTTTTCTGTTGTGTAACGTGCCCTTTAAAATGTGAAAATAAAGATTAATAGATTTTTTTTGTTACTATAAGCCAATAGCCCTTGTGTGGCTTCTAGTGCGATGTGTTAATAGAAACAAACTCCACAAACTATTACTATAACTATAAGAGCGTTTTACATCAAAGATTCCCTGCTTTTCCATAAAAATTAATTTATAAATAAGAAGAGAAAAATTTACATTTATTTCTCATTTCCTTTTCCTTTTTTGCATAAGTCTATTTCCAAAAAAAAATCAACAGCAGATATTTCACAACTATTAAAATTTCTCACTTAATATAAAAAATACAGATACATTTTTTTTAAAAAAAAAATCTATAGAAGTTATATTTAATTCATTTTATATGTATTTTACATGTATTATCAGCTCTAAACCCTTTAGTAAAATATTATTTTCTAAAAATTCGTGCTTAATTTTAAGAAGAAAGTAGGATTTATCAAAAGGACTTCAAATCTATATTTCCTTACACTTTACGCATGTAAATAAATCAAAGTATAACTCAAAATTTGTAAAGTCTTAAATTTGTTCATTTTTAAAAACTGAAATGAATTGTAAAATTCTTATTTGCATCTAATATAAATAATGAAATATGTATTTAAAATAACTTCAGAATATAAGAATTCCGGAAAAATGTTATAAGTCGGGACATAGAAATATTTTCGGTCTTTAAAGAGATAAAAGGTTCTATGTTTGGAGATATATTAGTTACATTGAACTAAAAGCATTTACCACTAAAAGTCAAGAAACAACGCTACTGCGTATTGTATTTACTTTTCATCTTTGGATAAATGAAGTCTTTCAAACGATTTATGCTTGTAATTACGCAGATGAATAATTTAATAAATTTTTTTTCGTTTCCTTGCTTTTCTGAGACTAAGACCCATATACATTTGTTATATCTTATTTTTATTTAAGTTTTGAAACTTCTTGAGATAAAAGCTAATGGAGCCATCACTTACACTGATGGAATTAAAAATTAGGCAATCAATTTTATAAATTTTACAAAATAATACATATATTCTACGCATTTTGAAATGATTCTGAATTTCAGCTTTGTATGTTAAAAATGTTGAATAATTGCTTATTTACTTTCAAAAATTGATATATATTATCAGAATTCTGCACTTTTTTCAGTTAAAATGAAACATATAAAACTTTTTGAGAATACATTAATACGCAAAGATTTATTTGATTTTCATTTGCAACAACAATAATTATTTCTAAAACAAAATTCAAGAAAGATAATTTTTAAATTTAATATTTTCTCTTTTGCTTTAGTTTCAATATCTGAATAGTATACTAATGTCTGATTTAATATCTTATCATTAGATGTAATTTTAAAATTAATTTGATTTTTATCGCGTAACAATTTGATATCATATATTTAGCTGCCAAAAGTTAGCAATGTTCTTGTGCTGTGCTTCAGAAATTTATATATTTCACGTGTAAAGACATATATCAGTGAATTGAATAAAAACGTGAGATCCACGGAAATTTATTTAGAAGTTTTAAGTGAATCTTTCAAGACAGAGTTATTTTTAGTGGTTATGGTATTACCAAATCCATAAAATTAATAGAAAACGTTTTTAGATTTCTACAAAGTACAAATTTGAACAAATTTGAACAATTTCAATACATAATTATTTCAAAAGATCATTTCTCTTATCTGACTTACTGGTATCTAGAAAACTGACTTACTGTTATATGGGCTACATTTATGATAAGTTTTAAATTATTTCTGTGAAATAAATACTCACTTTTCAGTTATATAATTTTCGTCTTGAAATGTTTATTTAAATTGCAATCAATTGAGAAAATTATAGAATTTGAAACATATTTAATGAATTAAATTCACTTGAATTTGGTCCTCGTATCATGCACTGTAGTACACGAATATATCACATGCTGTAGTTTCAATAGAAAAGGAATTAAGTTTTATTTTCTATTTGATTCTTAGATCGATGCAATTTTTTTTAAAAAAAAAATAATCTCAAATGATTGTTCGTATTATTAATATTTTAATTCCTTACTAATAGTTTATAACTTGCTTGAAAATTTATCATTTGGCGTAAAACGCGACATCACCAATTTTCATATATTACCAGAAAATGATTTTATAGGTCTATATTTCATGACACAAAAATAAAGTTTCTGTATCTTAAAGAACACAAATACAATAATTTGATATAAAAACCAACGTTTTTAAAACAACGTTTTTATATGGTGGCAAAGTATATTAAAGAAAATTATTGAAATATTAGTTAAAACTGTTAGTTATTTTTAACTTTAAAATTTACTTAAAAAGAGACATTTGTGAGCGTATTAAAAAATTCATAATACTCATAAAATCAAAACATGCATTTGAAAGTTTGTAAGTCATTCTATTAAAAAAAAATAGGAACCAGAATACAGAAAAAATTATTGTGATAAGACACGGCGCCAAATATTGGAATCTTTCTTTCTTGCCAATGATTACTGATTAAAAGTCAGCAACCCTTACTATCTCGGAGATAGTAAAGGGGAGATAGTATCTCCCCTTTGTGAGTACAATAGTTTTACGAGGCCTCATGCGGCGTGGGGAGTGCCCGGTGTTCCCAGAGGGGGAACGAAATTTTCCCCTCAATCCTAAAAGCGCTGAGAGGAAAGAATATTTTGACTTATTAAAACTATTGAAATATTAGTTAAAACTTGTCGTTTAGCGTCTAAATATTGCATTGTTAGGCGAGTACGAACGATTCCCAAAATTTCAAAGCTCTAGCTTGATGGGAAGTTGGTTAAATTAACGATCGAAAATTTGATGATACACACACACACACCAAGTGAAATTCAGAAAAACGTTTTAAAATGGATTTTGGCGTTTTTATTAATATCAAATTATTAAATGTTTTCATTTAATTTTATTAGTACTATAAAAACTATAATAGCTTGATAATTTCTAATTATGTTTCTAAAATTCGAAAAAATTAAAGAAATTTCGTCACTTAGAATTTCGACGATTTGACCCAATAGTTAAGATCAAAAGTTTGGTAGATAATGATGTTCAAGTCCATTTGCGAGTTCGGAATCCATTTTCATTTAATACCCTAACAATAATGGGAGTTTCGGAGTATTTAGTGGAATTGGGCCTCAAAGCATGTGATTTGCGAATTAACAGTGTAAGAGACTTGATTAGAGTAATCTTTGAGTCTTGACCATCATTGTTGAAAATAACAATGTTTGCTGCGAATAGCCAGCCCTCCTGTATCTGTAGAGTAGACTAAATTCGTGAGTAAAGCAAATGAAGAAATTCTACTCATAAATGGAAAAAAAATTTCTAGATAATTTCCTTATTTTAACTGTACACAGTATCTATTTCTTTATATAACCACACTTACATTCCTTAGATATATATAATCGAGAAATCCATAATATATATAAAAAATTTATTTTTATTACCAAATAAATCACAGAAAAAGACGAAGATCTGTATATTACGATGGCGAAAAAAAAAGTAATATTTACGAGTGTTCTCAATTTTTATACCACCCTGAAATAAGACATCTTAACTCTCGTTAGCGTAAAACATGGCTATTGTTTCTACACGCCCCTGTAAAAATAGCTGTTGAACAAAATGGCATCTTGCCATTATTATCCTTCCATAAATCGACGTTTTTTTCTCTCGGACCCAGAGAAGAAAGGGAAGAATTATTAACTAATTTCATGGTTCTACCCTCTCATACACCATGGGTGAATGATAACATTTCATTCCCTTGAATAGGATGTAGAGGGGTAATGGTCACATTCCCGCCCACAACCAAATGTTAGCCAGATAGTTTTTTTTTTTCACCAATGGTTTAGCACTTAATAAATCGAAAGTGACGTTCTGGGTTAGGAAATGATCCCATTTATATAGCAAACTGGAAGTTTACTACAGGGAGCGATCGTATAATATTCGCAGAATCCGAAAAATAAATTTTCATTTTTCTCTCTGTATACTTTTCCTTAGATTCTTGCTGAAATCTAAGAATAAAAACAACGAAATTTTACATTTAATGATAGAACATGCGTTAAAGAAATAGAGTAAAATATAGTAAATGTATTAAAGGAGTGCTTTCAGATTTTTTTTTGTTCTTGTTTTTTTGTTATGGGTTCTATAAAGAGACTTAATCAAACTTAAATCTTATTGTGCGAGTACAATAAGAAATTTTTTCGTTCATCTAGATGATAACTGATAGCTGTGGTAATTAAAAAAAACATCGTATTATTGTTATTTTAGTGTATTTTGCTGAATGAATTGCATCTTAGAATGGTAGAGAAAAAACTAGTTTATTTACTATTTTACTTTAAAGTTTTTTTAAAAAAGTTAACTCTTAACACAATTCTTTTTTTCATTAATTTTACAATTATGATACTTTATATAAATATATTCAAATTATATAGATATCCTGTGTCTGAAGTGACATAGGCATAAAGAAGAATTTTCAACTGAAAATAATTTATTTTTAAATTTTCGAAATAATTTAAATTAAAAATTTCAAATTAATAATTTCAAATTTTCATTCAGTCATAATGATAATACAATTAGGAATAAGGAAATATAAACAGTATGTATATTTTCTATCAGGATATAAAGTATAGTTAAACTTCAAGGTATCGATTGTTAAAATTTCATTAAACCTAATTTCTGTCAAAAATGTTGTTGATGAGAAAATCTTCTACTATAATGTTCGTAAGTTTAGTATTTTATAGTGATGCTGGTAATTAATCCTTACAAATAGTTTATTAAAGGGTTGCAGAATCCTATGAGCCATTTTTTAATTAAATATTTATAAAAAAAACGTTTTTATTCATCCTATTTGAACACCCGTTAAATATATATTAAAGAAAAAAATCTTTATTTTCGAACAAACACTTATTTAAAATTATATTTTTTCAAAATATTTCAATTTTTTTTAAATCTCTACTGATTCAACAAATCATAATAGGTTTATTTTTTTTTCTTCAGTTTCTTAGTTATTTCTCTAATAATCCTGAGCGTAATATTAGTAGATTAAGACTAGTAGTACAAGAGTATATATAGCTTAAATATTTTTTTTCTATCAGTCATTAAGTAAAACATCCAAAAATAACTATAACAAAGTTTATAGATTTTTTTAAAAAAATATTATTTTTTTTTAAATCTTTATTCCATGCGCAAAAATATTATGTAAAACAGCCATAAAAATTTCAAAACTTTAAAATGATTACAAAAAAAAAAATTGTTGCATTTTGAGTTCATGACCGCAATTAAAAATAAAAAAAAACTAAGAAAAAGCATTTGAAAGTTTTGCAAATTATTGAAATGTGCCTCACGGTTAAGGAAAATTTAAAAGATTCACAAAACAGTGTAACTGGAGCTAAGAAATTTTGTACACATATTTTAAAAAGACATACGATAAAATAAGTTTATAATTTTTTCGATATTTTGGTCATTTTAGGGTATTGTGTACTTTCAAAACAGTCTTTAAAATCATTATCAACGAACGAACTACATATAATACTTGCATAATATTCTAAACATCATTAAATACAGAAAACACTCACCTTTCGAGGAAAATAAATAATATGTCTTCAATATTTACTTTATTGGGTGTGTTGCTTATTTTAATAAGACTTTAAATATCAGTTGCTTAAAACATAAGCAAGATATTAGCAAAACTGAAAAAAAAAAACATTGTAATGCACATAAATGAAACTTTCAAAGGACTAAGTACATTTTAAAACGTTTTTCTGAATTTCACTTGGTGTATGTGTGTGAGTGTGTGTGTCATCAAATATTCGATCGTTAATTTAAACAACTTCCCATCAAGCTAGAGCTTTGAAATTTTGGGAATCGTTCGTACTCGCCTAACAATGCAATATTTAGACATTTGCGACAAGTTTTAACTAATATTTCAATAATTTTAATAAGTCAAAATATTCTTTCCTCTCGGCGCTTTTAGGATTGAGGAAAAAATTTATTTCCCCCTCTGGGAACACCGGGCACTCCCCACGCCACATGAGGTATTGTAAAACTAACAAAGGGAGATAGTAAGGGTTGCTGACTTTCAGTCAGTAATCATTCGCAAGAAAGAAAGATTCCAATATTTGGCGCCGTGTCTTATCCCAATAATTTTTTCTGAATTCTGGTTCCCATTTTTTTTTTAATAGAATGACTTACAAACTTTCAAATGCTTGTTTTAATTTTATGAGTATTATGAATTTTTTAATACGCTCACAAATGTCTCTTTTTAAGTAAATTTTAAAGTTAAAAATGATTAACAGTTTTAACTAATATTTCAATAATTTTCTTTAATAAACTTTGCCACCATATAAAAACGTTGGTTTTTATATCGAATTATTTCGTGTAATATGTAGTAACTCCCAACTGCAAATCATACCTCAAGTTGTTCAGCAAGTAAGCTGCATAATTTAGGAGAAGCGTTTTCGGTTTAAAAAGAATTAATAAAACTTTATTTAAGTATTTTTTAAGGTTTTGAAGAAAAAACAAACTGGAAGAATTAAAAATCAGAGGCATTTCAGAGTAAATTTTAATGTTAATATCGAAACATTGCAGATATTCAACAGATATACTATCTTGTATTATTACCTTTAATTGTACGAATTATTATTTTGTATAAATTATCTTTATGTTTGAAAACTAATAGTATTAATTATTTACAAAAAAAATTGATAAAGTCAACGTGGCAAAAAATATTACTTTTTTTTTATTTCAATAACCCAAAAGAGGCATGATTCCAAACTTCATATCCAGTGATGTCCAAATCGAGTAGTAGATTCAAGTATTGGATGCACAAAAAATTATGAAGGAATAAATGGATGATTTTTACACTTTAAATGAAACTGGATCTTAAAGCAATGTCTGATTTGGTGTGAAATCATACTTTTCCATCATCTTCACTTGACCTTGACTCGAAACTACTATAATGGACTTCAGATGCTTTCATGCAGCTTCTGGTGCAAAGTTTTTAAATGAAATAAATGACAATCGACAATGAGCTTTGGTATAGAAGCATTCAAATTTTCTTAAATGCATCAAATTCAAAAGAAACCAATAAGACAAAAATACTCGTATTAAAAATTATTATAAAATTTTTTTAATTAAACAAACCATGATTATCTTATATAAAAAAAACAAATAATTTTTTTTTTCAGAAAGAAGCGTGGGTTATTCAAAACCACCTTTTATTTAATTTTCCCTTCAAAGTAATGTTATACTAGAAGAATAAACAAATTATAAAAATATGTTTTTTATATTTCCAGAAATGTTTATTTAATCTTTTCAGAATTTATGTTAACTTTTGTAATCATTATAATAATTTTACTTAAGTTTTTTAATTGATTTCTTTAATTAAATATCTGGCAATTAAATAAATATTTTATAAGATCTATACAGAAATTGCTCCATACAC